>CM040977.1:28145161-28201223 GCA_022985145.1 Pangasius djambal
AGTTAAAGCACATCTTGTTCGTTTCATTTGAAATCCATTGTGGTGGTGTATAGAGCCAAAAATGTTAGAATTGTGTCGATGTCCCAATATTTATGGACCTGACTGTATATATATGTCTTCAAAACTACTGAAATTAAATGTTTCTACATAAAAAAAAATACCATAAAGAGCAGTAAACAGTAATAAATGAAACAAAGTCAATATTTGGTGTGACGATCCTTTGCTTTAAAAAAAAAAAAATAGTATTCTCAGGTTCAGTGTGTGCAGTTTTATAAGGAAATGAGCTGTAAGTGTTACTGAGCATCTTGCAGAAGCAGCCGCAGTTCTTCTGGAGACTTTGACTTGCACACTTGCTTCTTATTTTTGCAGCGAAACCCAGCAGCCTTCATTATGTTTTTTTGTCTGAAAAGTGTCTCTTAAGTAATCTGCTGCTTTCTTTACTGACATACAAACATTTTTCTGTATCATTTAATTTTGTGCTGGAAAACTAATGTTTGGAAATCTAAAATGTTTTTGTACTGAATCAATAATGTAGGAGTCATAAAATAAAAATCTATAACAAAGTTTGTACTAAAAAAAATAGGGTGCCGAAGACTTTGACACAGTATTGTATATAATTTCAGCATAGATTATTTTATACGGTTTTAATAGAAGTTCATAATGAAGTATGACCATACAGCATCGAGTGGGGGGAAAAAAGGTATGGTAAGTTATGAATCATAGACTGCAAACCTAATTCAGGCTACTTGTCAGAACTCAGCTTTAATAAATCAAGATAATCATGCAGTTATGCAGATCTCTCTTAGGACTCTTATGTAACATTGTGCATTGCAAGTGTTTTCGCTTAAGATTTTTCCCGCAGACGTCATGATCATAAATATCTAGCTATGTTTATTTAACATCGTAATCAGTATCTAGTGTTAACATTTATTTAGCTTTACCAATCAACTTGGGTTAAAAAAAAAAAAACATTACCTCAGTCATAGTGATAGTGTTGCAATTCACGCACTCAGTAAGTTATGGATCAGACTGTTATCACTGATATATATATAAAACCCTTACTACTCATACTAATATCTAAAAATTACAGCCTAAACAGACAGTGATATGTAAAGAATAAAACATGATGGAATGTACCACTATATTTATATTTATATACTATATTTTTCAACAACAGCATGTTCCAAATTGTTTTATTCCTCTAATACCACAGCAATTTGCCAGTGATTGGGCACAATCTGTCTAAGAATGACACTTCATGATTGTTCTTTTCTGTAAAAAAAAAAAAAAAAAAAAAAAAAACTTGTCATGTTACAGAGAAACGCAAAGCCCAAAACTTTCCCGTGTTGGAAAACTGAAAGTTACAACTTTACCTATAAAGCACTGACACTGGAGACTCCTTGTGAGTGTAAGTTGTTACTATAGAAACAATCAAATATTAGAACAAGTGCATTAATATAAACCTGTGATTCACCTTTGCATCCGGCGCTACTTGATTTCTTGAAAGAAAATTAATCTGCACCTTCTGACCAGTCAGATTAAAAGATATAATAAACTTTAGGCAGTAATGATTTTGACGCTGGGAAATAATCGCTCTGTACGGAAACTGCTCGAGAAGCGAGTGCCATTCTAATGCAAATGGCTCTCGGAGACGAGGCAGCTAATGAGCTAGCTGTGTTGTGTGTGCAGATGTGCGTGCGGTTATAGCTTCTCAGATCCAGATGCCCAGCATGCACTGCAGACCCGAATGTAGTGGGTGCAACAGGGATTTCCACTGCCTCTGCTCTGGTGGACAACACCAGCTCGCCTTTTTAATTAACACTGGCATTTATGTCACTGTTCCTTATTTCCATTCCAGTCCCTAGCTTGTCCCTTGGCTAGTAGACAGATGGCCACTTATTAGTGATAATTAAAATTCCATCATTGATCATAGTTTGTAGTCTTATTTAATTTGAGTCTTGTTAATAATTAACACAAGGGAGATGTATGGGAGTCATTTAAGTGTGGTGGGTCGAGTCTAGTCTCGGATTGACTGTGCCCTCCCTTGACGTTGACCCTCTGGTCCGTGGAATAAATTATTTTAATATTCCATAATTAGCATTTGTTAGTAAGATATATATATATATATATATATATATATATATATATATATATATATATATATATATTTTTTTTTGGGCCACACACTCCACATTCTTCATACTTTATTCATTTTTCCATGGATAATTCCACTCGCCTACGTTTGAATACAAAGCTAAGCAATGGTAAATTGATACGCAGCTGGAGTTTGGAGGTTTCACCATTTCTCAGGCTGTAATGAAGACAGAACGGGAGCCTTTTTGCTCTGCCTCAGAGCTCCTGGGAAGCGAAGTGGGTCAGAACAAGGACTCGCGTGGCAGCGATGCGTCCTCACATTGTTTTAAAGCACAAGAAAAATAGCCGAGGGCCATATGTTTGATCCTGCGTGAGGACACCATTGATTATTTTCTGCTGAAAAAAAAGAGGAGGGGGCCGCTCAAACATGACTTCAGATAGGCAAAGCCGTTAGCAGGACAAAAGCGTTTGATATCTCGTTTCATGTTCTGTAAAGCGGTGCAATTACAGGACTCGAAAAGTTCACGTGTGTGGGCTCATGCAGACGCAATGTACGCGGAAAATAACAAGCAGAATTTCCAGGCCCTACAATTAGAGAGTGAGTCTGTAAATCAAGATATGAGCTCAGATATCCATGAGACCTAAAGTAGATTAAAGAGAAGGATAGAATTGGTTGCTTGAAACTGCAGTGGACTGATGATTGTATGAAACTGAAATGCTCAAGAAATAGTTACCAATTAAGATCATTCTCTATGTGTTATTCTGTTGTACACATTTCTCTGTGGGGTCATTTTTCAAAAACATTGAGGTTGCTAATTGTTTCTATTTATTATTTACTGGGATTTTTTTTTAGAGAAACATTGCTATGTACTGTATACTGTCATGTACATGTATGAGTGTCAAAGTCCTAAGAGCCAAGTTGTTTTTCTGTTGAGTTTTATGGGAACAGGAAATGCTCAAGCTCAATCTATTACTCATGATAGTGAAGATAGTGAAGATAGTGAAGATAGAGACAGTTGCAGCTCAGGAGATTATCACAGGTCGAGAATCAGTGACTGCAGTGATGAAACTGATGGCAGTGAGCGAAGGATTGATGACTGTGTTCAGTCAGGAACAAGCTGAAGCTGTAGATCATTACAGGATGGAAGACATCTATTTCTCACCATTATCCTAATCCTGGAACTACTGTCAGTGGAAAAATGTGAATTGCCCAAGCTGTTACTTCAGGTCATTGCTGAGTGTCTGTAATATGACGGCAGTTAAATCATCAGTTTACTGCGAAAGGATTTCAGTTCACACCATAACTGATATAATGCCTATGAAAAGATCGCAAATTAAGGATTTTGTGACAAATCATTGAATCGAATATGTACATTTATTTTCTTATGAGCTGTAAATGCATGCAAAGAACCCACACCTTGGACACACCATGTATGGAATAAAACACAACAGCGGTAGGACATGATACAACTCAACATGAAGTGGAGCTACTGCTACCAACCCAGAGTTGATTATTTTCCAATAACAGCACTTCCAGAAGTTTTATTCCGCTTATACTTGCACAGTAATTTGCCAATAATTACAGTTTTTCCATTTATTCCTGAATGACACAAAACACTTTTTAGCTATTTATAGTTACATTTAACATCTGCAAGACATGTTAGTTCCTGTTATCACTTACATCGTTTTGTCTTCTATTATGTGGAGTGTCCATAGTACAGTACGCCACTAAAAATGACTATATGTTACAATAGAAACCTGTGAGTTGAATTACAGCTGACAGCAGTTGCAGTTGGAGCCGTGCTGTTATAGGATATTATACCTTTTGACCAATCAGATTCAAGAATACAGCAGCACTGTGGTATAAATGACTTATAAAATTCATGCAGAATATAGAAAAGACTGAATATTTACTTACTTTCCAACTGAGTTTTATAGACATTGTAGGTAAAAATACACTAAAAGCAAAACCATGTGTATTTGTGTTGTAAAGGTACTCATGTTTTATTTGTCCTCCACTGAGGAACTCTATTTCCTGTGTTTACTGTTTTGGTACTCTCAGTTTTCTCTGGTTATTGATGTTCAGATTTGAGAAGTCTACAAAACTCGAGAATCAGGTAGAGAAAATGAAATGTATCTCTTTGAGTGGAGTACTCAAATTCCAAGCGGTCTGTACCTCAATCAGGAAGCACGTTATTAGTGTCACTTTAATACTTCTCAATTTTCTGTCCCAGCCGTCAACTAGAACTGCATCCTCTAGGCTAGTGAGGATCAGCACAGACTCAGCTCAACTTCAGGTCATGGAAATAATCAGGGTGAATGTGATCCAAGATTTCCAAGGATCCAGGAATTCCAGACAGGCAAGATTGTAAGGATTCCCGGGTAATCAGCCCAAAAAGTGCCTTGTCAGATTATGCAACAAAAAAAATTGGATTCATGAAGAAAACCTTAACTTTCCTCCTGACTTCTCTCCTCCAGGAGAGTCTGGGAGGCCTGTTGTCTTCCTCCCTTTTCCTTTACATCAGTTAAAGTTTACACCTCTTCCTAGTTGTCTCATGACCTTCAAGTGCCTGTAAGCATAGTGTGCCTCCACTCCCCCATTCCGTGTCCTTCTTTAATCCCCATAGATCAAAAGAGACCATGACCCTGGCTATAATTGACAATTAGACACCACATTAATTTGCATCTTAATCTGGCAGTTTGACGTTAACTGTCTCCTTATTCTCTGACAAAATGACTTGAGATGTCACATTCAGCCTCAGCCCTGATAACGGTTAATGAACAAAGGTTCCTGCTGGTTCCTTTAGACCAGCAGTGAGCACTGGATCGTAACAGTTAATATTTCTCTCAAATAAAGAAAGCCAGAAATGTGAATGCAACTACTTCTGATGCTGGAGTTGCCAAAACAGATTCAAATCAATATGCACAGTTGCACTTTCTCCTGCCAGTAGGCCATGTGAGTTCAGGATAAGAATATAAGAAGTGTTGACCTGATGAACTTGTTGATAGTCTTGTATCACACAAAGATCCATTCACAAAAGTGATACATCTAGGTTTTTCTTTAATATCACGGACATGCAGTATGTAAATGCATGGTTGCTGCAGTGACACTGAGAAATGTACCCTAACAAAGCAAGGAGGCACTGAGCCTGAGAAAGTTCAAGGCAGTGGTACCAGCGCGGAACAGAAACGAGTATCGAGAAGTTGGATGAATTAAAAGAAAAAATGGAAAAGAAAGGTGCTATATTGCCTCACACACCAGCAAGGACGCAGAAAAAAATGAAACTGTGACATCTCTGGAGCACACCTGTGGTTAGAACCTGACTGCATGCAAATTTCATACAAATTCAAGGCATCGATGAGGCTCTCATACAAAGTGACCCTCACTTAATCTTCTTATGACCCGAGTTGTGCCAATTATTACAGATTTGCATTCTGAGACCGTGTTCCTGTTAGTCACATCCAAAAAGAAATATGCTTTTCAAATAAGAAGGCAGAACATAAGTACATTTCCATGAACAGTTAAGGTTACTGATATCATTTTTAGTCCAAATGTGGAATAGGAATTTGTGGAATAGGGTCCCTTATGAATGAAATACAAATGTATACATAAGTGTAAGACACAAGTTTCTTTAATCAGAAATTTGAAAAGAAGAAAAAAGGCAACAAACAAAAAAAAATAATGAAATAGAAAAGTAACGAATGCAAACGATAACTTCAGATTATTGTCTAGACATGACTGATAGACTTTCTTTTTTTTTTTTTAATGTTTTAAAGAAAATCATAAAAGCCAAATCATGACTTTTAGATAGTTAGGGCTTGAGTTTATTATTTTCAGCTAATGACAAATGTTGTTTTAGTTAAAGGATATTTGATGGAAAATATACCCAAATGGCACAAAAAGCGTAATTAATCAAAAACCAAAAAATAAGTTATTTAAATGGTAGATAATTGGTTTTCTTTTTCCAGTATTATCATCATTCTCATATAGGGATATCTTTATTTTATTAATGGAAGCTGTCAGTTAGACTTTCAAATGTGCATAAAACATAAATCGTGCCCACTTTCCCTCTCATCCATCTGTTTTGTCTCAGCGTGACAGCAGGAAATGAGCTTTACTGCTATCCCCCTTCCTTCCTTTAATCTTATTCTCTCTTCAGAATTAAACAGTTTGGCAACTTTATGCCGTCACGTCAGCTGCTCAGGCCACGGTTTGAACACGACAAGCAGCTTATAGCAAACATGACTTGAATTTAGAACTGGACTTAGTTTATCTCTGCATTTGTCCTATCTCATCATTTAGTTCAATTTATTGGAACTGCGAAACAAAGCTTAGCAGGTTTTTAGTTGATGCGTAAGGTCACACCTGGGGTAATAGCGATATAGTTTTTGGCTTGTCAGTATTTGATGTGACAGGTTTCTAAACGCTAATTAATGAGTGCATGGAGCTTCGTGTCAGCTGTCTGTTCATATCAGTCAGGAAGAGACGACAATCAGCGTGACATCCTGTAGAGTATATATGCTAATGACCAGCGCCGTATTCGCTGTGATATAAATACAAGAACATTGCAACGCCAGCTAATTCTTTTGATCAGTTGTTTAATGTTTTACCTCAGTGCTGTTGAATGCTCAACTCTGATTGGTCATCTTTGACAGTAACTATTATTTCTATCATGACAACTTACACAAGGGCTTGTATGGTGAACGCTCAATATAAACACAAATATAAAATATATGCAGTTGGTGATATGGTAAGGTTTTCTGTGAAGAGATGTTTATTTAACATTCATGGAAGGCATCTTCAGTGTTATTCTTCAGGACAGAGGAGTTTACGTGTTGTGGTTTCTCCGTAACATGAAAAGCTGCATTTTCATCTGGTGAGAGAATGACTATTGGTAGCTGCTATAACGTAGGTGATAACAGGAACTAACATGTCTCACGGATGTTCCACAACATTAGATGTAAAGTAACTATAAATAGTAAAAGGTATGAGATGTCATTCTTTAATAAATAAGGAAAGAAGGTAAGTGTTGACACATTGCTGTAGGAGTAGTGAAACATGTCACCATGCACTGGTACTGGCAAAGGGTAAGGTTGTTGATTATATTCCTGTAACATCATGCCCTGCCATGTTTTAATCCTTACTTAACAGATCTATAAAGGTTCAGGGTGTAAACTGGATTTTCTGCTTCTGTGCATCATTCAGAGAATTAAACAAATGCTCAGTAATAATGTTTTTTTTGGTTGATGCATGGCATCTTGTATGAACTGAAATGCCATATATCGTGCGTTTCCATAGAGCAGTGGGAGAGCTTAGTGACAATGGGAGTGTTTACACTGACACACAGCCAGAGAGAGAGAGAGAGAGAGAGAGAGAGAGACTGACAGGGCAAGATAATAACTGGAAATCCACATCAACTGAACTGCCACTTGCCGATCGATTTGTTGCCATGGGTATTGAGGAAAATGAGGGGTGGAGAGGAAAAAAAAAAGAAAGAAAAAACTTGGCCACATTGTCAAAATGACAGTCAATTAAAAACAAAGCAGAGAGCTGAAATGCTTTGAGTAGGACAAACCAGCTGAAGCACTTGTCGACAATAGCGTCCTCTAGAGAGAGCGAGACAGAGACGTATGAATAGGCAGTATGTAATTTGTGAGCTGTCTATACACATGATGAATAGGAAGTCCAAAAAAAGGCCGCGCACATGCAAATTCATTCTGAGTAAATAAGGCTATAATTGAAATAGATCAAGTAATTGAATAATCACCATTAGCCCAGCAGATGTGCATGCATAGAATTAGACAATTATGCAAGGTGTTCCTCTGTCTAATTGTTCCAGCACATGCTGCCCTATTCTCTCATTTCCGCTAACTTAGCCTGTGTCCTGCTATACACACAAACACTTGTCATAATCGTGAAGAATTAATTGAAACAGCAACTGGTTTAAATGGACTTCAACATCATTAAACATAATCAGTGACATATGAAGTACTGCTGAATAGCGCTTCAGAAGAAAAAAACTACCTATTCCATAGCTCGGTTTAATCTGGTGTTGTTCCTTATAATAGTGTGTCTGTGAAACATTGTGAATAAAGGTGTAAAATGAGTCTTTGCATTGCAGTAATGGGTGTGAGATTCGCTCCAGATGAGATGCCTAGAGTGGAAATGAGTTTGTTGTTTCAAGTGCATTCCCTCAGAATGAGTCGAAGTTTTATGCTAGACTGTGTTTAAGACAATTTTCATGCTTCAGTACCTACACAGTAAGTAAGGGGGAAAAAAACACCTTGGAACATGCTATTACAGGAAAAATAATCAACAACAGGACAGAGTTACAGTTACCCAAATGTTTTATTCATCTTATACCACTAATGATATATATATATTACTTATTAAAGAGCGACACAATCTGTTTTCTTTATGTTGCGGAACTTCCACAAAAAAAAGTTAGCTCTTGTTATTACTTATGCTACAGACTCCTTCCATAAATGTTTAATAAATGCCTCCATACAGAAATCTTCAAATTACAATGTACGTTTTTCTTTGTTAAATAACAACACATTTTAATCCATTTATTATTAGCCTTTAATTATATGCGATGCAAGTCCCTCTGATTAGTTAATACTATAGAATCAATAACATAATTGAAAGAGCGCGTTTATATAAACCTGTCAATTAAATTACATCAGAATGAATCAACACCTTCTGACCAGTCAGATTCAAGAATTCAACAGTGGTACAACTGATCAATAATCTACTTCCACATCTTGTTGTCCATTAACTCAACAGCTTTCTCAAGTGTTTTCTCACTTGTCTTGAAATGGTATCGTGTAATTATAATCGTTTGGAGCTCAATATTTCATTTCTAATGCAAACATGTAGTTAAACATGCCGTGTTTATTGAAAAACACAAACTAAATCTCTTGTATGGTGTTGCTAAGTCCAGTCAGTTGGTCTTCTAATATATTCTTGAACATGTTTTTGTAGCTCAGTTGCACATCAGTTTTTAAACAGACTTATAGTTAAATCGTCCACTCAACTGACTAGATGCCGAACTGGACAAGCAACATGAATACATATTAGCATTTAAAAGTTATTTAAGAAATCATATTATGTGTGTAGGTTGCTAAATGCTAACTTCCTGTTGATGACTGTGGACAGTACAGTGACCTGACGGACATAGACAACACTTAATTCATGTTTTGTAGGTTATAAGCTGTCATAGAGACGCAAGTGAACGTATTCGGCTTGTTGTATAAGCGAGAACATTACGAGAGTGTAATTAACACAGCACTTTCCCCTTCGCACAGGCACGTATACAGTCACACATTCTCTGGCTTCTGATATCTGTAGCCGCCACATGTTTGGATTTCAAATTGCTCTGTTTTTCTCTCTGTGGAAGAAAGAAAAAAAGGCACACCGCCTTTGAAAAGTGGCAATCCCCTGTACGGCCTTCCTTCTTCTCCTTCAGCTGTGCTTTTGTATGTCGATAAGAGTTTGTGACGGAGTAGCTCTTTAATCCGTCGGGGAAGGTTTTACCAGAGGGGTGCTAGCGTTGGATTTGTGCTTCAGTATCACTTCATTGGGCTGTTCTACAGCACCAAAGCCCATCTCAGCTTTCTCCACAGCCTGCCAGGGAATTTGGCAGAGCTCTCACTTTTCTTTTTTTCTTTTTTTTTTTATTTCTTTAGACCCTGGCTCAAACCACATAGACATGTATGTAAAAATTATGAAAAGGAACACATTTGAAAAGGGATTAGATTTCTGTCTGTAAAGAAAAACTGGACTTTAACTAAGGTTTTAGTTGTAAAAAAATAATAATGTATTGGGTGCTCAGGGGTTCTGAGCTAGTGATCAAAAGGTGGTGAGTTGCCTTAGAGGCACTGTTGGGTCCTTGAGAAAGGTCTTACACCCTCAAGTGCTGAGTGCAGAGCATGGATTTTTATTCTTCCACTGTTGGTTTTTGAAGAAAAATGCCTGCCAATTGAAGAAATGTAAATGGAAAATTGATGGGGCGGACCACTTAGTACACAATGTACCTTTCTTCAGCATGAATTGTTAATAAGGTAATCCCATTGTAGCTTAATATTGATGTTTCATATTGATGTTGTAGAAATAAATCAAGGATGTACTCAACAAGAAACAGCAGTTTTAGTAAAGCAAAAAGCAAAGTAAATTATCCTAACCGTGGCTCGTGCGATGCAGTGATGTACAGCATCCTTAGTAACTTCCTGATCAGGGCTGCAGTTAGGCTACTAGTTTGTTTATATTTTGGGAAATAAAACCTAAATTCTTTAGAAAATATCGGAAGCAGGTATAAACAAAAATAATAATTACACAAACAGGAATTTTAAAAAAAAACTTTACAAAATGTGGTTGAGATCTATTATGAGCTTGAGTGATGTAGCTGAGGTTGAGGAACTTTCTGGTTTAGGCCACGGCCATTTTGGGTTTCAGTATGGATACAGATAGTGGAGTACTAAACAGATACAGATAGTAGTATTGTGTTACACCTCTATTATTAGACCATTTCATTCAACATTCAGGGATAAAATAAATATACTGTAATCCCATTTAGTCAATATGCAGCTCTTCATTTTTATTTACAGAAAATCCTTGTTATTTTAAAACAAAATCATAAGTTCAAATCAAAATCATGTGAGTTTATTTGAGCATATATCATTTTATAGTAACAATTTTCTAATAAATCAATGACATGTTTCTTAATCCATACAACCTCTATTGTGTAAACAGAAATGAACAGTTTAATGCTCACTGCAGAAGCTCTGATGTGCATAACCTGAGTGGCACTAATCAGAATGAATATCCTGCTCAGTAAATACTGGCTCAGATCACAGCCTGAAATTTTTTTACTGTGAAATTACACTTGTACATAGTGTATGCAGCATGCAGAATATGAAGTGCAGTGGGCTTTTTTTGGTTTGTGTGTCTGAATCAATATCTGGATATAGTGCTATAAACAATTATAGACCTCCAGTCTGTGCTGTAAATGTTACACATTTTAAATCATCGCTTTAACTTCAACATGTTTTAATGGGAGGCAACAGATGTTTGTTTGATGGGCCTGTAGAGTTGTGCTGCTACACCAGGCAGAAGCTGTTTCATTAAAAACACCCAGTTCATTTCTCTCATCTTCCCGTCCATTCATTTACATTTATACCCATTCGAAAATATGGCAAATTATAATCTAGAGGCATGTGTTTTCTGTAGGGAGAAATAAATGGAGAGGAAGACCAAAGAGAACTTTAAACATTTATTTAATTCTTCCTCTGCCCATGATTCCACCGGGTGCTGAATACAGGCCCATCTGGTGTAGAAACTGGGACAAACTGTACTTTGGAAGAAAGCTGAAGCCCTCCCCGGGCAAAGAGAGAAGCTTTTGTGAGTTGAAGGCAGAGATTAAATTCTGGAAGTATCTATATTATAAAGACCCCAGAGTTCCGTATCACTGTGACCGAGTTATGCATATGGCCAGGGAGAAATTATTACTATTATTATTATTATTAGTAGTAGTAGTAGTAGTAATAGTAATAATAATAATAAGCATAATAATTGTAAAGACAATATTCTTGACACTATCTGTCTAAAACTCATATGGACTCATATTACACCTCTGTGTAACTGTATGACTTTATTTTTTTTCAATATTACCATGTTCTGTAGTTTGACTTAATGATTTTGAGGCTCTGAGATCCATTAGCGATGAAATAGGAATCAGGACCGGTCAGTCAGAGCTAGCACACTGGTCAATATCACAACTGGAAAGCAATGAAGATCAGCCCACCCTGAAATAGGTGCCATGCCCTTCAGCGATTGTTCCTCTCCTCTCAGGGCCCTTCTGATCTCATGGCCGCTTACAACATCATCATCTCCGCATCAGTTATCAGGAACTCAAGCTCAATAAATCAATCAGGCCGCCTCAGGCCTCTCTCAGGCGTCAGGCATGTTTCTTTTTTTCTTTTTTTTTTTTTTATTCCCCGCTCACACCCGAGAATCACTTATCAGCATGAAACAAGTTGATGCTTTGTGTGAAAGCCTTGCGAATGTTCATTAAGTTGTTTTCCAATGAGCGGTCACGGATCAATACTGTTGCACTCTCACTAACTCGTGCATGTCTTCTTGTTACTTATTCCCTGCACACAGATTGTGACTTAATAAAATAAATAGTTTGAGTACATTGTATAAAAAATAGTGGATTATAAAATGTTGAGCAGAATTTTGGATATAATGGTTTATAACTTGATTAATTTAGTGAAGGTTATCAGGGTTGTTTTGAAATAGGAAGAATTTTGTAAACTCTAAACAAGCAAACTCTAATTACAGTAGCAGTTTGCTTATTTTCAGAGAGGAAGTTTTGGGTTGTGTTGAGAAGTGCAGAATTTGGCAGATATAACAGCCTGTTTTTCTTTAATGCTTCAATGTTTCACAATGAGATGTGGAAGTATGCTCTAATCATTTGTCTCAGGTTTCTTTTCCCTCAGAATTACTTTGTGAAACTGCTCCAAACTTGATAATCAATAGTTCACAAACTGTGTTGCTCTAAATTTCAGGATTGTTTTAGAAGCTGCAGCCTTTAGGCTATTTGATTTTTTTTTTCTTCCATTCATTCTTCTCTGGCTGTTTCAATTCTCAGGTCAGTTGAAAATTGGAGATCAGCATTAGATTTCTATTGGAATAATACATTTTGGCACAAACTCAAATTCTGCCTGGGGCATTTCAGTGAGCCCTTAACGGGCCATAATGTAAGGCTGTTCATTTTTTAACACATTATTTATTCTATCAGTTAACCCGGGCTGTTAAAGCAGAATAGGACGTTTTAGCGAAAAGAAGGGATAACAGAAACTGGATGCACAAGTAGGGTATAACATTTATTATTGATTTTTTTTTTTTAAACGTTCAGTGAGGGGAAGTATTTGGACACTTTTCTTTTTTATTTAATATACTTCCAGTGTGTATATCCACTTCAAATTTGCACACGTAATGTTTTTTGACTTTGTACTTGTAAATATGTACAAAAAAGTCTGCGTAAAGGTTACAAAAAAAAGTAAAGGTTGCAGAAAAATAAATCAAGTCCTAGATATAAATGGATAGATATCTAGGCAAATTGAACGATGTGTCATAAAAAAGGTGTTGCCTTTGGATGGGAAGATTTCACTCATTAAGGGAGCATAAACACAAACAAGTGGAAAGTTCATGGAACCACAACTAATTATCCCCGGACAGTTGCACCATGCAAGATTTTACAACGTGCTGTCAGACTAATGGTAAGGAAGGTAAGAGAGAAGCCAGCAGTCGCACGAAATTAGTTGCAGGACAACTTGAAAGCAGCAGGACTCTCATGCAGCTCTCCTCTGCTAATGAATAAACAGATGCACATCTAAAATTTGTATCATGAGCATTTAGACAAATTGGAAATCTTTTGGAACAAAAGACGAAACAAAAATAGTACTGAAACTAATTCTAGATGGTGTGGAAATGTTGAATAGTAGTGTACAATGGGCTAGTTCAGTATTTTTTTTATTTTTATTTTTTGCATGTTTGTGCGGTCCAAATGAAGACTGTGTTCCACAGGCCTTGAGCATGACACGTGTTCTCTGGCATATTTCAGCTCATTGTCTTTTTTTTGGTCCTTTTTTTTTTACTGTCCTTTTTGCCTTTTAACTTTAAAAATCCTTCTAGCTTCAACAAACCTACATCAAAAACAGGCGCTTGATGATTTTATTAGTCATTAGTCCACTGTTCTCATGAGTTAAATAGTTTCCCTCTGTTACTGTGTTTAGTTAGAGATTTCACTGGGTGGTTAATGAAATCCTCGCACTCTTGGCCCAGGGCAGATTGAGATCACATGGCACTGAAGGTGTCCAGCACGAGAGACAGATGGAGAGATCTGGGTATGACATATCCATCAGCGTGACTAAGACTGTAGAAAGAGAGCTGGGAGGAACCGGGGTCCTTTCCATCTTGCGAGGGTCATACACTCCTGTTACATGCCAAAATGTGGCATTACCCCAAATATCAGAATCCTGATACAGTCTGAAACAGATTTGCAAGATGTATTGCATTGTGATGGAAGAAGGGGATTGAGGAATGTGCATTTACATCATACAATGGTTAAAATAAATAAATAAATAAATAGCTACAGGTTTTCATATATTATGGGATTGTGTAGAATACATGATTGTATCTCAGTACACCAACACTGCTTCATGTTTTCCCTCGAAGGGGTATCAAGCAAAATCCCATTTTACATTGTCATCATCTATTTGGCTTAAAATGCCTTACGTACTTATGTTTAGAGTTTTGGTGTTGAGTGGGCTGCTCAGTATGCCACACTAATTAAAGCTGTTGAGAATGTGGGGGTGTTGTAGAACCGCTTTGAGATCTTGAGGGGGTCTTTTTTTTTTTTTTTTTTTTGGAAATAGGCTCTTTTTCCTTTTGCATGGATGCAGCTCAGCACATGTAATCATGTCTAATTGCAACACTGAAAATTACAGCGGTACTACCAGCGGTCATTCGTTAGTGAGCTTGCAGAAGAAGAAAAAAAAACGCATTTTGATGCTGATTGCAGTGCTTGAGCTTTTTTTGTTGTTGTTGTTTTCAGTTAAGGATTTGACAACAGTCCCTATAGGGAAGCAGGCTGATGCTGAATGCCATGAATGCTTTGAATAAGCCTCACCATTTCGGACTGGAAACCTTGAGTGGACAACATACTGCTAGAGTGACTGGTTGAATAGCAGATGTGGTGTGACACTGATGTGTGACTCAAGTTGTTTTTGCTCTTCATACTGTTTTAATTCTGCGCAGAGGAAACTTCAAACCTTTGTCCCATGGGTCAATTCATCATCAGCCACTGGCCTATCCATCACTCTGCAGGGGAATCTGCAGGCAGGTGCCAGCAACACATGTCACATTTAAACACATGGCATACATCAATCTGCACATATTTCCTAATTGATCACCCTTCATGGACATTTTTTTTCCCTCTGAGACCACACAAAAGGCATAGGCACAACATTTCGGCTGATCTTGTTACTCTCTAACAGTTGTATAGTGTTTACAAATGGCGGTTAGAAAACATCAAGAACTGTCAGACCACCATCACTGTCTACAGAGCAGAGAATTATTTCCTTAATTCTTGGCTTATACTGTAGCTTATGCCACACAATGTGGTAGGAAGATGTTAAATGTGGTAGGAAGCCCAACCAAGGGAAGAAAAATCCAGGCTATTAATATAAGTCATAGGTAACTTTGATGCAGTTTCTGATTAGACCCACGTGTGTTTCCTTACCTGTCTGATAATAGCCTAATTACATGATGGATATTGTAGATAATTGACCCCTCTTCATCTTTAGTTTAAAATTAAATTAAAATTAGATTTTCACAAATAGTTTAAATTTTTAGAATCTTATAAGAGTTAACACCTTGAACCCTTCCTTTAGATTAACTAGATTAAGGTTTTCTAGCTTAAGAGGACTCTGGTGCTAGCTCCTGTTCTCTCTGGTTTCTTGGGATCATCATGTCTATTAGCTCTGAAAAGCGTAATTAAAGCGTAAATTTCATTTTGATGTGGATATGGCTAAGCGTGTAACATGCACAGATAGATACTTTTATTGCTGTTCATTTCCCTATTTTACAGAGCCATAAGAAACACGTGAGTAGGCCTGCTTATGGTAAATATGTGGCAGTTTGGAGAAACCTGTCAGGTGTCGAGCCAAAAATACCCAAAAAATATTTTTCTGACTATAACATACTTTGACAACTCAGCTTTAAGTAGAACTGTATATATATTTAACCAAAGTGATATAGCAGTGCTTTATTAAATTTCTAAATGTGCATAGACCTTCTGCAATCAAATTAGGTACAGTATAAAGGCACTTTAAAAAAACACGGCTGTAAAAATGGCTTTAGGCTATGAATAAAAGCAGGTATAAAGACAGACATCATTTTTATAGTCCGATTTATTTATTTCTTGCTAAATTAAATGCAAAATAAATGAGACGGTTAGTGTGCTCTCTCGCTCGAGTCAGGATAGAACCTTTAAATGCAGTTTCTCCTTTTTTTTTTCCCCCACTTTTGAAGGTAACCAGATATTAAAATGCTAGAACTTTACTTGTGGTTTAGATACATGCAAAAGAGAAACATATTTCGGTACGGGAAAACCTCTAGTAGAAAAAAAAGTCACACAAATAATAAAGAAACCTACACTTTAAGGGCAATCACTTGTATTCTTTTAGAACTCCTGCCCATAGACGTACACAAACATTTTACATAGCTAACCTTGTATGAATATCTTTGCACTGTTGTTAATAGATGATCCAGTTTCAGCTCTCATTTGTCTGCGCAAGTAAACAAACATCACATGATAACACTGTGTGGAACAGATGGCTTTAATAACTTGAACCTGGAGTGAGCCTCTTTATCAGTATATTGGTATGTTCTATAAAAAAAGGAAGATGTCTTGAGAGAGTGGAGTAGCTTTTCTCAAACCACTAATCTGCATCACCACTTCCTGCAGACCGTGAAGGTTGGATTCAGTTCGAGGACATTAGCAATAACAATAGCTGTGTAAGAGCCTTGTCAATGAGGTACAAAGTGTAACTTCATGCTGGAAGCTGTGAAATTTGCATGATAAGCTAAATTCTATTGATTGATCACTGATTCCTGCTGATCAGTGGCTTCTCATTGACCTTTTGGGAATTGTGGCAGTGAGGGGTAGTCATCTGTTCTATTGACTTGGGAAGCAGTGTTTCCTCTGTGTCTTACAGAGAACAAGAGACTTGCTAACATCATATCTAGGGCCATCCTATTGTGCAGTGCAGCAAGCCGCAGTGCTTGTAACTCTCATTTCATTGATTGAAAACCTTCTCCCACTTTGTGTATGTTAAATCAAGCAATTAGTCCTACAACTGTCTGTAGCTATAGAGGACTAATTTCCCTCCACCTCCTACTGCAGTTTTACCTTAAACTAAGAAGGAGGAAATCCTGTATTTCTTTATTTGTTTGTTTGTTTGTTTTGTATTATAATTGTACAATCAAAAAATGTTATTAAATAAATCCTTATAGCTGATTCATGTATAACATGTAGTATGACATATATAGCATGGCATGAGTTCCACGATCTATTAATATATATTTTTATTTTACTTTTGTCCAGGGATTATATCCTATATTTAAGAGACAACAGATTTTTCCCCTCATACTTGGAGTGGAGGAGTATTTCTATTTATTGTATGATTCATGTCCAAAATGCCTGAGGATATTTTGTAAGTTGAAATGAATTCTTTAAAGTTAAACCTGACAACAGCCTGCTTTTATTAATTTGGGCAAATATATGTATTCACTTGGGGAATGATTTGTAATTATTCCAAATAACATTTCCACCTTCTCAGGTTTCTGTGCATCCCTGCCGGCAACATTTTATTTTGCATTTGAGAATTTTGATCCATTCATTGGGTTTTGAGATGTGACTGAACTAATAATGCATGCACCATGTGTAAGCACCGGGATCAATTTCCATACTAGAGCACATTTAATTAAAGTTCAGTAGATTTATATTAGGGAAAAATGCTGAATGACATTTTAATTAAGTTGTAAATAGTAGTATTCACTAGTGAAGTGTTTTTCATTTTGTGTTTTTCATGTTTAGCTTAAATTGTTAAAACTTTAGGTTACGTGAAGAAATCTCAGAGATTCTGTATAAGAGGTAACAATTCTTATAAGAGACCACATGTTGATTAGGGTTCAAGTCTAATTTTCTGACAGTTATTTTTATCTGCATGGCAAATGGAATAGAAATACATTTTCCTGATGGAAAGCCTGGCTGATGGGGATTTGGCTGATGGATTAAGATAAATTTCTTGGGCATTAATTCAGTGCAGGCAAAAGTGAAACTGAAGCATGAAAACTGGGCAAATGTTAATGAATCATTTATAGGGAAGTCACCACTGTACTCTGACATTACTAAAAAGCAAAGCTTTATTTTTAATGGAATGGAATTAAATGATATTCTTTCTGTCAACTGAGTTGAGCAATAAGTGTAACACGCATGACTGTATTCACGGTTTCTGATTATGGGTAAATATGGCTCAGTGTCCTGTACTCCACCCTCTTCATTGAGCCATGGGGGATCTTGTTGCATTAAGAGCTCTCTCTTTCATGTCCTCGACAATATAACCACATGTGTTTCGGACATGCTGAGAAAGGGATGTTGAAGAGAGCTTGGAAATTGCATTTTCATTTGGACAAAACAAGCTTCCACAAGACCCAGCAGTGTGTGTTCAAGACTGGGTTGGAGATTACGGTATGTACTAAATAGTGAGCTCTAAGTGGAAAATTCAAGAGGATCCATGCTGGGTGATTAGAAGAAGAAGAAGAAGTGGAGGGGGGGTACCTAACTCTTCACATCTGCACATAGAAGGCACTAGTGTCCTATTTCCCTAGCTTTTAGAAGAGGGCACTAGCGACTGCATTTTAATCTGAAAGCTTGTTTCCAGGCAACAATAAGACTCGTGATCCCACTATGTTAAAAAGTTTTGTTTTAAAAATTCCTTCCCATATAGCATCACACCATATTGTTTCACACTCTTCATACACCTTGGAAGTGTTCAACTGCTGCTTACTGTTGTGTCCCAGTGGATTGTGTATCTGGTTCAAGGCCGCCTGGTTTGTGACCTTGCGTACATGTCCTAAGACAAAACTCAGCCGCCTGTCTGATTGGATTGGGATACTGCAGAGACTCTAGCAAGGACCAGGGTTTGGTTTAACTGTGAATAGCATTGCCTTCATGAACATTTTTGATCTACATATATTAGTTTACTCATAGCAACCTGATAAAGGTGATTTCTCCAACAAAATATTTGTGGCATAGGGGAAAAGCTGCACTATATTTCGCAGAGTTCAGGGCACAGTGCATCCAGATATCCAATGTTTGCCATCTCTAGGGATCAGAACAGTGAATGGTTTATGAGCGTGCACATTTGAAGATTGTCGTGTTTATATAACACCATAGGAACAAAGTGGCACTGATGTCTTTGGCTGTGTAAAAGAAGGAATCATTTGATTGACAGTTTGTGTTTTTATAATCATGGATGTAGATATATGTCTCAAAGGGGCCTGAGGAAACAATGTTCACAAAAAGTCCTTAGATGTTTGCTGTGCCACTGAACCTTCTCTACTGCACCTGCAAAATTCTGCTGAGAATCTATAAAGTATTAGTAAATGATAAATGGTAAACAGATGTAAGTATTTTTGGGTTTCTCTGAGGGGGACATGGAATCTGTTGGCATTTAAAGCTCACCTGCATTGAATTTGTAGGTGACACATATGAATCTTTGTTTACTCAGGCTCAAAAATCCCAAGATTTCAAAGCAGGAGTCGTAATCTTTAGTATCCAAACGTTAATCGACAAATTTGACAGTAAAATGTCACAGCCCTCTAGTGAGCATTTAATAATATAATGTAGATTACAGAATTTGTAGACTACTACTACTACAAAATATATTACCACAACTACTATTACCAATACTATCACCACCACCACCACCACCACTACTACAGTTACTACTATTACTAATACCACCACCAACACCACCACTACTACAGTTACTACTACTATTACTAATACCACCACCACTACTACTACAGTTACTACTACTATTGCTAATACCACCACTACCACCACCACTACTACTATTACTAATACCACCACCACCACCACCGCTACTGCTATTACTCATACAGTCACCACCACTACTACAGCTACTACTATTACTAATACCACCACCACCACCACCATCACTACTACTATCACAGCTACTACTAATACTACCACCACCAATACTACTATTGCTAATACTACCACCACCACCACTACTACAGCTACTACTACTATGATGACCCCCACCACCACCACTACATTTACTGCTACTACTGTTTCTGTCATCACCACCACCACCACCACCACCACTACTACAACTAAAGTTACTACTACTTTTACTAATACCACCACCACCACCACCACCACTACTACTACCAGTACTACAGCTACTAGTACAGTTACTACTACTGCTACTACTACTACTACTATTAGTCATACTGTCATCACCACCACCACCACCACTACTACAACTACAGTTACTACTACTGTTACTAATACCACCACTGCTACTAGTGCAGTTACTACAACTATTACTAATGCTGCCACCACCACCACCACCACTACTACTACATCTACTACTATTACTAATAATGTCACAACCACAACTACTACAGCTACTACTGCTACTATTACTATTACTAATACTACCACCATCACTGCTACTAGACCCACTATTACTACCACCACCACTACACTTACACTATTACTGTTACAACTACAACTACAGCTACTATAGTACAGGTATGCTGTTTTTTTTTTTTGTTTGTTTGGCTGTATGCTATTGTACAGATTAACATAACCTTAAATATAATTCATAAAAGTCATGCTCCTGATTAGAAATTTATGTCGCTACTATTTTCCTTTAAAAATACATATATGGAATGGCCAACCTGTTGATCAAGGCTTTGAATCAAGGTCTCTTGAAGGAATGCATTTAAAGGACTATTTTGTATCCTATAATGCAGATAAAATTGTGTTATGTTTCATAGTTTATATATCTCTTCGTGATGAATAATTTATCTCCTGGGAGTGATATTTCCTGGTTATAAATTATGAAGAGTTTTGTTCCTCCTTTTAAATGTGTTGAATGTGTTAATGTGCTAAAGCACAGCTGTTTCATTTCAAATTACTGCAAAATGTGTCGCTAAGTATTCTCTTGAATTAAACATGCATATTATTCATAAGATGCATTTTGCAACATAGAATACCACCGTTTCAAAGCTTAAAGTTCTGTCCATCCTTTGGAATCGTTTGCCTTTATGTACAGTAGTGATCTGGCAGAATTACTGCAGAAATATTACACCAAGGAGAGTGATCATGCCAGCAGATTTGCAGAGTTATAGATTTGGGCGGTTTTTGTATAATTGGCCCCTGTCATAGATAGGATGATCTTCAGGTATGTTCTGCCAGCGGGAACAGAAGGGCTGATAAATGGAAGCTCGGCAGGAGCGATGTTCCGGCTGTCCCTACAAAAGAGGAGTCTTCAGTGAAGCTGTCATAGCAAGCCCTGGAGCATGTGTCTCAATCCAGTACGCTAAGCAGACAGTGTGCAGCACTCTGTCATCCCGTTTGATACTGAAGCTTTAAGATCTCTCCCTTAGTTTTTCCTTAGCTACTGACAAGATCGTCTCATATGGCACTTTACAAGCCAACAGGTTGCTCAGAGGCAAGTTTCTAGCTTCTTATCAGATGTTTGATGTCTAAAATTAAACGTAAATAGGCAAAAATCAATAAGGAAATCATCATTCCTGCCAAAATGACAACAAAATGTTTAATAAATACACTTTGCATATTTATTAAAATCACAATGTGATACCTAATCAATCTGGATCAAACCAGTTACTGACAGGTTTGTTTTGGTTGTGAAAAGTATTACACAGGAAAATCTAAGCTCTTCTCTGACACTTGACTTCATTCTTTTTTTTTTTTTAAGCCTTTTATATTGATTGATAACTTGAGCTAAGCTGACAGGATTTCTGAGGGGATCCTTAAGTCATATTCTTAAATGTTCATAGTCTTCACTAGCTAGCATGAGCTAACCTGACAGGGCTTCTGAAAGAATATTTTTATTCAAATTCTTTACAGGTACTGCTACCTAGATGACAAATGCTAACTTGAGCGCAAAATAAAAATTACACATTAAAGATTGAAAGTGTCTTATTCAGTCAGTGGCCCCTGGGCCAGATCTGGCCATTGAGGACATTATTACTGACCATTTGATTGGTTTTAACAGCTGATTAAATAAGAATAGAAAAGACAAATTATACACGTTATGGACTTTTAATCATGTGAATGATTAACATACCCAAACTCATTAGTAAACCATATTTGACACAGAAGCAGAAAATTAACATATAATGTGGTTAATTTTTCTCAGATAATAATTAACTCATGTTCATCTAGCTAACAACTTACAGGCTTGACTTTTAGTGCTTTAGTGCAATAATTAAAAAGAAAAGGAAAAAATCTCACTAAATAAGAAATGCAATATGTGTATGCGGATGTAGTCTAATATGTAAGGATCCCATTTAAATATTTTTGCTCTCGTGCACTAATATGGCTGCTAATGCAGTGCTTTCATGCTTCATGGTACAGTTCTATGGTATGTAATTATTTGCACTTACAGAGGGATTTAAATTAGGCTTAGTGAAAAGACAAAATGTTTGACATTTCACCAGGTTTTGAGTTTGTAATCTGGCCTCAATAGCTCTCACATCTGGGCTCAGACACACCCATGTGCACTAATCAAAGACATGCCCAGCGATAAGAAGGCAGTTAAGGTTAGATGATGAATTATGCACTGCAGCTCATGACAGCATACATTGACATGCAAAATGCGTTACATTAAGCCCTAAGCTCCCACAGCAATGATGACACTTCAGTGTCAGTGGAAGTGCTTAACCCTGTCAGGAGATAGCAATGGCCCTCTTGCTATCAGTAAAAAGTTTAAAATCCAGAGCCAAAAGCTCAGTTCTTGCAGCATGGTTAATGACTGACCTTTTGGATGAGCATTTTGGGAATATGTGTGAGGAATGAGGCTGCCATGCTAAGCTGAGGCTTTCATAGCTTGACCTTGAATGTGTTGGTAAATGTTGGTTTGTGTTTGCATCTGGCTCTGGTTTGCATCCGCTGTTAATCTGTACATGTCACAGAGGACAGTAGCTCCTTATAGGAATGTGTGGGGAGATGCAAGTATACTGGGACAAGCAAGAAAGCTGTGTGATCTTAGATACATTTTGTGAACTTGTCTCATACTGAACTTGTTACACTTCAAGTAGTCCTGTGTACCATGATACTGCTGTAAGTGTTTCTGAAGAAATGATATCTTTGTTCCAATATATACAACTTGCTGTATATAGAGGAATGACAGTAAACCGCACCTGACTTGACTAATAGCAGTTAAACTGATCATTACTACACATCTCTGTCAGTAATGTTTCATTTAACCCCAAAGTGCAAGATCGAATTTTGACTACAGAAGATTACCTTCTGTCCAGATTCAAGCAAATTCTACAGGAAATAATGGTTAATGATCCATAGGCAAGAGACATTTTGTGGGTCAGAGATTGGACATCATGTAAGTGTGCTATAAAGTGTAAGATTGTGTTATGCAAAAACTGATGGATTTCTTTGGTGCTGATGAACAAAATGTAATTTTTTTTTTTTTTTTTTACTTTTTTTTTTTTTTTGCAAGTTTTGCAAGCAAATTGTTATCAACATTGTGAAATTGAAGATTTTCAAATCTATTCTGGGACATGCACAAAAATATTTTACATTGAAACCAGTGATAAAAGAAGTATGTCTGTCCTTTTTTTCTGTATTCATTAAACAGTCGTCAGCATAGCTATAGATTCTCACCCTCCTGCTGGTGATTCTAATGATAGCAATATACAACGAGAATGAACCTGAGCTCATGAAAAATTTGGAGAAATTTAAATGAACAGAGGACGTGTGCTTGGTTTGGTTCAGCAGAAAGGAGATGACTTCTATCCCACCCCAAACACTAACTTGAGCCATTGTAGCTTTTCATACAGTTTGAATCATGCAAATAAGAACATATTTACAAAGGTGCTAAACCACCTTTGTAAGACCCAGGACAGAACCCTGTGGTACAGTGATAGGCACTCTGTGATGCTTTTGGCAAACTTTACTCTTTTTTTTTTTTTTTTACTTTGATTTCAGTGCTAGAGGTTATAGATTTTCTAACAAATATCATTTATTTTAATTCTGATCAATTGCATATGGGTTTGTGACACTATATTTGGTGAGTCCAGCTTGTATCTAATGTTTTTGTGAATGTCTGGGGAGGTGAATGTTTGAGTCTATCATTGGTGGAAAAAGGACTAGAGAGCTAGAGAACTGGACCCCCTCACTGTAGGGGTTGAACGTTCAGGTCTGTACTATACTCCATTCACCCATTTGTTCAGATTATGGTAAAGACCAACTCATCTGACCACATCACTCTTACTACGTCTTTGTAGACTGAACTCTCGAATGTGCATTCATCTTTGTTCATAAGGTTGTTTATGCACTGTAACCCTACTACAATATCTCTCAGGGTTTGACAAAATCAGAAATTCATTCGCAAGTAGAAGCTCATTCCCATGTTTTTGTTGCCCGGGAACTGACTAGGCTAAAAACTGTTAGTTACTATAATCTAACAACATAATTATTATTCCCTTGTAACAAAGTTTCTAATGTAGAACATTGTGTTTACACCCTCATTAACAAGTCAGCAAGTTAATGGCCATGAGATTTGGTGTTCTGTCCTCAAATTGCATGTAAAAGATATCACTCGGGAGCACGTTTGCCTCACACCTCTGGTGTTGGGTGTTCGAGTCCCGCCTCCACCCTGTGTGCACAGAGTTTGCATGTTCTCCCTGTGCTTCGGGGGGTTCCTCCGGGTACTCTGGTTTCCTCCTTCAGTCCAAAGACATGTGTTGTAGGGTGATTGGCATCTCTAAATCGCCCATACTGTGTGCATGAGTGTGTGTGATTGTGCCCTGCGATGGGGCAGAACCTGTCTGGGGTGGCTCCAGCTTTGTGCCCAGAGTGCCCTGAGAGAGGCTCCAGGCTCCCTGCAACTCTGTGTAGGATAAGCAGTACAGAAAATGGATGGATGGAAGATATTATTTAAGAATGGCTGTCGTCTTTATGTTCTTTCGATATGTTTTACTGCAAGGTGCTTCCATGTAGTAAGCAGAAGCGTTATACAAGTTATAAGGCTGCTTTGCAGTTGCTTGGTTTTGTCAGCATTTTTGCAGAAGTTAATAAGGAATAATGATTTTTTTTAATTGACCTACGAATAAAATGATGAATGAATTTATTTTAAAAAATGGCAATGACATTTTGTATATAAAACATTTGTACACATGAATCTTATAATAGTCGTGTATAAAAATTCACGTCTTAAGAAATGAGAATTTGATGTGAAAATGCGAAAAATAACACAAGTTTCAACTTGACATACGGATTTTTCCTAGTGGCAAACCTATAAATAATTTAAATAAAGGTTGCTGTATTTATTTACTTATTTATTTATTTTGAACATAAATGGCAAACATCTAGTGCTTAATTTGTTGTTTATTTAGGACAATTTAGGTGTTACAATACTAAGATATTTTACTTCTGCACTTCTGCTAAAAGAATATCAATTTCAGACTCACTGAAATTTCTCGTCTATGTTGCCCTTTGAGCTTCTATCTGTGTGAGCATCTGTTGCCAGAAACACTGATATGCAAATTTGTTAAGTGATGGGCGGAGTGGAGAAACTGGTTCAAGTGTTGTCAATTCCATGAAAATGATTGATTTATAAATTACTCTGTTGCACAGTTAAGTTGCTCCAGATGCCAGTCAAGTCAGACGTAAAACAAGCTTCATGGTACTTGTAATAAGCAAGCACTAGATCAAGATTAAGGATTAGTGTCCGTGACCCTAATTTATATAATCTTGCTACTTATTTGTCTTTATGAATAGCTGAATGACATATACTGTTCTACCCTTGCAAAATTACCATAAGAACTCAGAGTACTTTTCTGTTAAAAGAAAAGACAGTCTTTTTCCCCAGCTATCTATAAAGTGAACATGATTATCTCTATTCTCTCTTGAATAGAGACACACCATACTGTTTTAAAATTATTGTAATAGCTGGATGTCTTTCACCAGATTTGACAAATTCATCCACTGATAGAGCGAACGCAGTTGCTAAGCTCTGCTCATGTCAGTGGGAAATGATTGAAAAATAAAACATTGGCAGAGAGAAAGGGATTTGAAGTCATAATGTTGCTGCTCATGAAATCAGCGGTGTGTGCAGGTTAAAAGCGCTCACAGATATTTCATCTTTTTCTGATGCTGAAAGTCTCCAGCTGAACATGTATGTCAGTCCCAGCTGGATAAAACGCAGAACTGTGTGCTATGTATATGTAGGTTTCTTTTTAAATAAGCAGAGAACTGATGCTTCTTTTGTGAACCTGTCATCTCAAATCTTTTCACAGTAACATAAAATAGACATATGGAGCAGAGATCATTCCTACTAATAGACAAACTCCTTTCTCCTGCTGTCCTGCTACCTTCCTAATGTTAACCAACATTTCCACAAGGAGTTGTTTCCCGTATTACTCTCTGATTTCCCTCATCTCTCCTTCTGATTGTCTCGGGTGCCTTCTCTCTCATCTCTACGATCTTTGTCTTTTTTTTCCATGAACCACACATGAACCACAAACAACAGCACAGGACCTCCTGCTGACAAAACACACATTTTCTGCATTGTTTAATGATGTTCCTACTCTTCATTGAGCTAACATAATAATATAAGGCCTTTTTGCTGCTGATTATAATAGGCATACTAAAAGCTGCTAAGTTAAATATATTTTTACTATAGAAAACAAAAACACCTACACTTCTGAAATATAGCAAATTGCATCTGCAAATGTGAATGAGCCTTTTTTGGTCATTGTTAATGCTGCTCTTACTTTCAGTAACGAGATAATTAGTTAGGTTTTTGAAGCCTTTTTATGTAGTCTAGTAAAAGGCAGCATAATTTCACCATCACATGAATTCACTTGATATCCTTTCAAATACGGTGTTTGATATCTGACACATTTCTGAAGCCTCACAGGCATAATAACACTAGCGTTATATGCCTGTACATCACAGATTCCAATAACAGTAACTTCAGCTAAGACAAATATTAGTGCCCGGTTTCATCACATATACGCCCATTACGATTTCTCTAGCGTGTGTTTAACCACAGCATCTGGCTCAAACCGTCACACAGAACTGCAGTCGGTAGGAGAGCAGTGTTTAAATGATTTGGGGAGACAGCGTGAAAACAGGCGCTGAGTTTACAGAGAGATTAAGTGGAGAGGAGCATTAAAGGTGTCAGCAAGATGGATGTGACAGGACGTTAGTGAAATACGTCGCGGTGCTCCTGCTCTCCTGGTAGCTTAATGAAGCAGGTGGAATTGAGCTGAAGTGTCATGCACATTTAAATCCTGAAGCGATCAAGGCTGCATGAGGATGGGTTCCTCGAGTTCTCCATATACCAGGGACGAGGCAGTGCATCTGACAGATGGGAAGAAAGAACGCTCGTCAAGGCTGGTTAGAGGAAGAAGTACAGATAAATGCTGAGAAATGTCACACTGACTGATCAGTTCCATATGAATGGCTGTTATTACGCAAGGTTAATTTATGCTAATGCATTCATTATCTTGCAGAAGCAATATTGTAGTCCGTTAGGTTAATGTAAGGTACGATTACTGTTGGCTAAAAATTTTACCCGGTACTTTGTCAGGATATCTCGGCATGTGAAATGTTATGAGTTCAAATTCCAAGACTTCCAGAGTTGCCACTGGACCCTAAGATGAAGGGTTTTTTTAGATCATAGTCACTATGGTATAGCTGTCATAGTGGTCACTATGTCATCCCTCCAGTGCATGCAAATGAAACTGAATAATCATTGAAGAAAAAGAAGAATGTCTGATAGAGAGTGCATTTTTAAACAATTCCGTTTGTATCTCGCATTCTATCTATCTATCTATCTGTCTATCCATCTATATATCTATCTGCCTGTGTATCTCTCTCTGCTCTTCTATCAGTTGATTGATCAAGCTTGATCGATCTGCCTATTTCTAATTCTATCTTTATCTATCTCTATTTAGCTCTCTCCATACCCATCTCTGTCTGTCCATCTGTCCATCGCCTTGAACCCAGAACCGCCCTACCCCCAGCACCACCCTCCACCCCCCAGACCTTCCATCCCTCTATGTACCGATCATTGAGCAGGTTTTATTTCATTCATAACAGATAGCTGGTTTGTTTACTACAATAATTACAATCTTTTCTTCAATATAGAACAGCAACCTGTACATTTCAACATTAATCCATATATACATTTTAACCATGTAGGAAACTTTGGAAGCGTCATAGTAACATAGTCACATAATAGTGCCGCAGTTAAAGAAACAAAAAACAAAACAAAAAAAAAAAAACATGGTGTCACTGGTCAAGAGTAGAACACCCAGTAGTTTCCATGACTGCCATGGCAAAACCATGTGATGAGTAAATATGTAATGAGAATAGTTCGTATTTAGCCCATACTTCAACCATAGTAGTATCATTGTGTTATAAAAGAGTTTTCATGCTGTAGTGTAATTGTTAAGTATGTACTGTATACTCAACAATTTGAGTATACTCAAAACTTTTTTTTGTAAGTGGTGGTTCACAGTACAATGACTGACCCTCCTCATTGCCCTTAACTTCATTCAACAGTTTACATACTGAAAAATGCCAGCGATTTCCCCTTAGTGATTACTAAGGTTACATACTAGAATTACTACAATCTGTTTGGGACTGTGTGTTTATGGGCTCTGTACAACAATCGCAAACATAAGAAGATTTCCTGTGTATTTTGTTTTTTCTTGTGTAGCAAGGTATACATTTTGTCTCTGCTTCTGTAGTACTAATATTTGATTCCACCAAGTATTCAGAATGTAAATTGCAGACTCTTGCGATTATCTTCAACTGCATCTTTGATTTGTAATTTACATAGCATGACACCACTTATTTATCAATGGCAGTGGCCAAATAACTCACACTGATTTATTCTGCTAGATGATTCCTATTTGATATTTCAGACGAATATTCCAGCCTTTGTTTATTTGTCAGCCAGGCAGCTGGTAGGAGAGGGGTGGTTTAATAGCTGGGCTCTGGTCGCCCAGCGCAGGCGCTTTCACAATAAGTGCTGTAATGATGAGGTTGCTCCATATGGTTATTCCATCTCTGTTTCATCCAGCATGCCAGAAAACTAACGAGCAGCCTCCTGATGCCAAACACATGCCTGTGGAGCAATAAGCAGTGGCTGTGCTGCACATTTTACAAAGCCAGAGAGTGTTTGGGCCTCTGCCGCTCTCATTGATTACAGAATATATAAAGAAAATGATGGCGTAGACTAGATGTGATGTGTGTTAAAAAATGTGTGTCTATGTGTGTGTTTGATTTTAATGCCTGCACTTTCAGGAGAAAAGGAGTAAATAAAGGATAATCTTCATTGTATTACTTATATTGTCAGAGGACCAATATAACCTGTAATGGAAGATAAGATGCTGTCATCAGTTGCCATGACAGTTTGCATCGAATGATATAAAATATAACTTACCATTACTGATAATCTTCACATGCTATTTTATTTTTGCTAGTTAGCATGCACCTACTTTATGAAAACTGTCACAACATTAGATATCTCATACCATTGCTTTAAAATTATAGTTGGTAGGTGTTTCGTGTCCTTATTTAGAGACATTGCTAATGTAGGTGCTGTCAAAAAAGTTATCGCCATTTGAAATTAATGCTCTTCATACTGTGCATACTATGTTGGCATGTAACCATGACAACCAGTATAAGTAAGGCTTAAGCCAGACCTACCACACTTTGCTGTTGCAGGGGGATGATATATAGACTGCATCAAAATGTTTTAAGTAAAAGCGAGATAACGCCCCATGAGATGTAACCATGGTAACAATTGTATAATGAAACCTATGGGGGGTTTTGAGGACGCAGTTATGAGCATGTTGGTGTCTCTGATTTATGAAGCACTGGTAAGGAACCATGGTGACCAAATTTGCCTCCCTCTCAACTTTAAAAAAACAAAAAAAACAAAAACAAAAAAAACATCCAAGCTCGCCTAAATCACCCCCAAACCATGTCGCAAAATGTGTTATGGTCTGATGAACCTTTTTGGGACAATTGTAAAAGATATGTTTGGAGCAAAAACAAGACTCATCACCCAAAGAACACCGTACCCACAGTGAAGCATGATGGTGGCAGCATCATGCTATGGGGCTTCTTCTCTTTAGCTGGGACTGGGGGCCTAGTCAAGATAGAGGGAATCATTGATATCTCCAAATACCAATCTATTTTGACATAAAACCTGCTGGCCTCTGTTAGACATCTGAAGATGATGACAAATTTTACCTTCCAGCATGACATTGAGCCAAAGCACGAATCCAAGTCAACAAAGGAATGGCTTCAAAAGAAGAAGATCAACTTTTTGGCTTCAGAAGATGATCAACTTTTTGGAATGGCCCAGTCAGAAGCCAGATCTGAATCTCCACAGGAGATTCTCTTGCAATTGGATAGATCTGGAGCATTTTTTGCAAGGAAGACTAGAATAAAGATGTGCTTAATTAGTAGACTCTTATCCAAAAAGACTGAGTGCTATATTACAAGCAAAAGGTCTTTAGCACATTATTCTTATTTAAGGGGTGTGCACACTTATGCAACCAGGTTATTTTTTTCTTGGTTACCTGTTATTAAAAACAGGTACGTTTTTTTTTTTTTAAATGTTTCTTCCCCCATAACGTTTCTACTTGTTTTTCACTTAAATGTTCACATTAAATGTGGAGAATCCTCTGATACGACTTTCATTTAATTTAATTTAATTTTAATTTAATTTATTTTTTAATTTAAATTGTGTGTGGACTTTAGTACATAATTCATGGAATAAACAATGCTAAGTAGCACATGCTTAATAGAAATTAGCATGTGACATAAACTGTCATGATGTTAAAAGCATCAATTTATCAGTTACAACATAAACTGAACATAAACTGTCACTATAATTCGTGAAGGAGTAATAATATCTGTCGTGTTATGGTTGTGATGTGATTATGTCAGTTTTATGTTGCAGGGTTTGGGTAAAATGTTACTGGAAAGCCTTTAGCATGCATAGTATGTGACTTATAGGAAGTACAATTGAAGAACTGACCCTGAATTTCATATATGTTTGTGATTTTTTTTTTTTTCCCCCCTGCTTCGTTTCACCGATTTTCAGTGTCTGAGAAAAAACAAATCTTGGCACGCCCTAGTTGAAGAAAGCCTGAAGCAAAGAAATTGAACTTTGCTAATCCATCCAAGGGCTTTCTTTAGCTTTGTTGACCATACTGACTCTGCTCTGGATGAATACCTGATTGTTTACAAACACAGGTTTTGCCCTCAAACTAACTGTTAAGAGGCTTACAAAGACCTCAGTCCTCCATTACGCTGATACAGGTAGCTGTTGTAGTAGAATTTCAAATTAAGTATACATCATTTAGATTCTGTAGTGAAACTAAAAAGAGAGGTATATTTAATGTGGTTAAGAAGTTAACTAGCAACCATTTTACATCTAGGTACCATTACACACATTAAAGTAATCTGAATATTAATTTCTGACCCTGTGCGTAGGATATTCTCCAGGTCTACCAGAGGTCATCCACAGATTTAAAATAAGAGACTTTTCAGTATATTGCTGTTATAACATTACAGTATGTATGCATTACAGTATGCATTGACGTTCATATGGAACCACTTCATTCCACTTACATTCAAAATCACTCACTGTTTCTTCCCAACTATACCAAATACACCAAATTTAAAATCGTTTTTATTCTTTTCTATTTTGCCCTCTACATAATATTCCATTTACATCTAATATTCTTCTATCCTATCTTTTTTCTACCTGTCTGTCCATCCTACGCATTAACACTGAAATTTGTGTGATCTTGTATTCTTCAGCGATGTCTTTAAAATCTGTTGAATCCAAGTGTTATAATTGCATTTTGGTCTCTGATGTGCAGATTTTAGCATGAGTTTATTCAAGTACCTTTGTAAATATATGAGCAAGAAAAAAAAGCAACATGGCCAACTGGTGGAAACTAAGAGCAAAATGGTGTGTTATCTTGCATATTGTTATTGGCAGTTTATGGCTTGGATTGCTGTGGACAGAATTTACAGTTTTGTCAGATGGTCTCCCAGTTTTTGGGGGTTGTGTTCCTCAAGCCTGGTGCATCTGTTGTTAACAGTTAGGGAAGGAGAGTTATGCCAGAATTCTGGATGCGTCTATTCTCAGTTTTATTTGTATGCTATTTTAGCAACTTTGTAATCGCCTGTATTATATATTTTATTCATTATTTAACCTGATTTGACATTCTTGTGTATTGCATTACATGTTTTAAAATGGATACTCTCATAGTGTGTGTGTGTGTCGACAGTTCTCCTAGTTGAAATAAGGACTATAATCAAAATAAGACTAAAAGATATAAACCACTGTTTTTTTTCCTTTTAATGGCATGCAGGTAGCAGAAAAGCAAATAATATCCAGCGTTAAATGGTCAGACTGCACTACCATTTCCCTTCAAGGGATAAAGGAATAAAACATGACAGAATGTGCAGTTATAGGAAAATAATCAAACGTGTGTGATATGATCCTACGTGAAGCACAGCATTTAGAACAGCTATGATTCCCCAAAGTGTTTAATTCCTCTTACACCACAGCTATTTGCTGTGATGACTATGGACACATTGTATTTTTTTTTCCATTTCTAGTTATGTTCAAAGTCGACTATTTACAATGGTGAACTACTGAAAAGGAATAATTCACAGGCAGGTGTGAAAAGCATGCGTGCTCTCTATCGCTAATGATCTCTTCCCTTTTGTTTGTTTTTCCTCATATACTGGCCTTGGCTGACTGATCCATGGTGCTTCATTTAACATCACACAGGTAAGTTATATTTATGACAGCTGTCATCTATTGCTCTGTCAGTCTGGGCCTGATGTACTGAGCCCATTTTCAGGCGTAATTAGGCCATATTCTGTGCTGAAAACCTTGCACGTTATGCAGGAAGCACACTCTTAGAAAATATAAAACTTTAAGTGTTCCTTGGTTGTCCCTCTAGGGGAAAGGGAAAGGTTTTATGTAGAACCACACAACACAGTGTTTTCCAAGTAGAAGACTTTTATAAGGCTACGAAACCTTAATTATCCAATGAACACAAACAACGTGCACAAGCTTAAATGTCCAGTTTACAGCACCATGCATATGCATTAGAGGGGGAACGCCAGATCAAGTCAGTATGGCTGATTACATACTCCATTCCATCTAGTGAAACTTTGGACAATTAGCAACAGCCAATTTTGTGCAGGATTTTTCCCCTTCACAGAAGCAGGTGTAAATTAGCACCATGTGCCAGTTGCTTAAAAGAATATACGCAGTGTTATAATACGAAACCATTTTAGGACCTTGGTGAAAGAACTATTCAGGGAAAATATGTCTTTTGTGTGCTGCTTTCATCTTGCCTATCTCGCAGTCCTGATTTTAGTGCACACATAACACACATACATCACATTTAGTCACATCTAAAAAAAACAAAAAAAACAGCACATTATATGGGAGTTGTAAAACTTGCATTGCCATTTTCCCAAATGTTAGGTCTATAGAAGTCTTTATACTTCATATATTTTTTTCCAAATCAAACTCTCGTATGTAGTCCTAGATTGGATACAAATCTGATAAGTGACCATGCAACATGAACGAGGACTGTCAGATAGGAATTCATGTTTTATCCCAATGCGCATATGCTTATCACTATCGTCTTGATCAACTGGTGTTTTCAGCATGGCAAATGAACAATGGAGGAGAGCAACAGCAGTGATTATATTCACTGGATGGATGGGGAAATTGATTATTTTCTTGATAATTGTGGAAACAGATTCAGGCAAAACTGGATGTTCAAGCAAAACTGGTGTTTGAAACAATTGCTCAAAAAATCTGTGTGCGCATATGGCGCGTATCAGGGGACAGGTGTGTTCACATAAAAGTTGGGTCACTTTCAATTATGAATGTGAACCATCAAGTAAACAAATCTGAAGTGTGCAAGGAAGCTTGTATTGTGATCCTAGCCAAAGAAGCTTATTCTGTACACACCTGTCTTTTCATTAAAATCAGTAATCAAATGCCACATTTAAGGTTTTCCATACAGTTTAATTGTTCTGACAAGAACTTCATTGTCTTCATTACTGAACTAGCATTTCCTCTTTAGTCCCAAACTTTTTGTCACCTCTATGGTTAACTATTTTCACCACCATGTAAGTTTAAACCACAATTTGTGGCCCATGCAGAGTACATTTATCAGGAGGTCCAAGGCGCAATTCATGTTGAGCTACAGCCTTAGTAAATTGAATGAATGCAGCGCCTCATGTATGTACCTCTGGCCCTCAGTCTGAACTCATCTTATGTTAGTTCCATGTTAAACTTATCTTATGTTAGTCCCATGTAAAATGTCTCCTATGGGCCATTGGGCTGCTGTGGTGAAATATGTTGCCATAAACCTTCCTTGCTAGTTTACATCTAAAATTTACTAATTACCTAAATTTATTCTGGCTTTGTTGTTCAGAACTGTTGTGAGTAAACGTGGTTGGAACTAATAGCTTGCCCCATACTTTCAGTGTTTCTATTTATTTGGATCTCTTAATTTGCTGCTATTTAGGTCAGTGGATTTTGGGAGACCTTCGTGGACATGAAAGTGATTATAATGATTGCTATTTGAGGTTTGCTGTTTGATTTTGAAAAACCCAATGCAACAGACTCATACACTGACATGCAGTATACATTATATGTTTCATGAGAATAACACTAATTATCCTTCAGAGGCTGGCTTTTCCATACTCTAACTGGTGATTGTTGTGAAGAACATGACTGGCATGGTGTTAAATCTGTTTGCAATGCCTGTCTTCCAAATCCATGTGCCTGCTTGAGAAGTTAGAGCCAAATGCAACAGATGGGATGAGCAAAGGAGGTGCTGGGTCTGGGGTTTTCTCCCTATTAGGTGTGCCAGGTCAGTGTGGCCATTGAGCCTGACCACTTGGCAGGAGGTCTGTCTGCTCCGCTACCGCCAGGGGTGACTGGGGAAATAACAGAGAAAGAGAGGAAAAGGAAAAGGATGGAATGGAAAAAAAAAAATGGAAAGCCCAGATTGCATCCCATGTATAACTCTTGGGGTTATGTTTTGTACCACAATTGAGCACTCCAAACCCAATCCTGTAGGTTTGCAGCGTTTATTTGCGTTTAAGTTTGCCTGCTGCTGAACGTTCTCTGTGAGAGTGGAGCGGAGACTATTACAGCACCTGAGTGTGAGCTGTTTCTCTTGCAGCTGCTAATAGGATGATCATACCTGCCACGCATTAATAAACCCAGTAGCCAGCCTCACTGAGTAGAATCCATTAGAGTTTTAATCAGGAAATATGATTGCTTCATTCTTCATCTCACCGCACCGGTCTGCCACATGGGGATTCGCTGCCACTTTATGACAACTAGTTCTACCGGGGAAAAAAAAGATGAAGAAGATGGAATGAGAAAATAAAGAAAGGGAGGGGGATATAGAAGAAAAGATTAACAATATTAAATCTGAGCCTGTGAGAGGGTTTAGTGAGGCGGGCAAGAAGAGAAAGAATAATCTTCAGTTTTTCTTTTTTCTGAGTGGAATATTTGAGAGGAACAGAAAGAATCCTGCTGAGCTGTTAAATCAATGCCGGTATGTTTATCCCGTGTGCCAATAGGTGTTCTACTACCTTGGCCTTGTATTTCTCTTCCAGGTTCATATATCTGCAGTGTGAATCCCGAGACTCTTGTTTCTGTGCTGAACTCCCTGCCTCTGTCCTGCATATGACTCCAGTTAGGAGAAAAAAAAAAAGGCTAATAGTTCATTTGGTGTCAAAATAATCAACCACAAATATTCCTCCCGGCTCCTGGGAAGCCACATTGTCACTAGTTAGAGACGCTTTGTGGGAAGTTAGGAATTTTAGGGACATGTTTTTCCCTGGTGGAGCTTTTATCATCTGGTTCCCATTGTTATTTTTGTCCAAGGCTCATGATGGGTTTTTATCTCTCTCTGTCTCTCTCTGTCTGTGATGAAATGTGCCCAAGATGGATGAGTAGTTTTTCCCCCCCCTTTCTTTCCCCAAGGCTTGTCTAGCCATGGTTTAGTGTATGGCTTTTAAGATGTCTTCTCCTTCTCTTTAGTAAGTCTGGCCTGGTATACTTTTACAACACCAAATTAATTGTTTAAACAGATGTTTACTGTTAGCAACCCATCAGTAATTGGTTCACATTCCAGAAGTTGTGATTACAGACATTTAGGGATTATTGGAAGTGATAGCAGCTCTGGAAAAAGACCTACATCTCCCTGGCCTACAGAAGAATGTGCAGAAATTTATCTGGTAGAACTTCTCATTATACAGTTATCTCTAAATGTCCAATTTGTGCTATTCCCTTCAGTCAGTCTTTTAAAACTATTTTAGAGAGATTAAGGCCATGACCTCTTCAAGGGTGACTTTGTCAAGGTGATATTAACAATCCTAGAGAAGGCATGAGGAACAACACGAGACTCAGAGAACCTGTCCTCGTGAGAAAGTCGTTTAAGCTGTTAGAAAAGGTCAGAATTCTAGTCCCTAACCTTTCATCATCACTTTTTATATAAATTGAATCATGCAAAAAGGAAACATGGAAGAAATACAATAGCAACATAGTATGGTATAGTGGAAAAACTAGTTTTAAAAAACCCACTGAAGCAGGTTTTTTGGAATTTAGGGCAGGATATTAAATTAAAAGTGTTGGAAAATAACACAGAAACTTATCTGCTGCTTAGGCCTGTTTTGAACTTTTGAATTGAAGCTAAAGGATGTTGTTGTATTCTGTATTCTGTAGAATAAGCAGGATATAAAAGGAAATGTTCAGTTACTATAGCAGAGCAAGGACAAAAGATTCTCCTTTTTAATCCAATTCCATATACTTCAGCCCCTTTAGGAGCTTCATATCTTTTGAGTTACTGTTTGGTAAAGAATGAAAAAAAAAAAAACACCTAAGACATTTGTATTACACATCTTTACGTTGAATAATCTAATCTGTTCAGTTCCAGTATCCAAATAAGGTTCAAATGTGTACAAGTGTAACCTTAGGACATTCTGAGAGGACATTTGATTATAAATACCGGAGCGTGTGAAGTTTAGTGGTTGTATATGTATATGAGTATATGTTGTGTTCAATATCTAAAACATTGTTTGGAAAGCTATTTTCAGCTTGTTTCTATATGCAGTAGTGAAAAATATTGTGGCATGGTCAGATAATTGTATATTCCGCACAGCATTCCTTCAAATCTGGTTTTAATACAACCACAACCCCAGAAGAGAAACAAGCCACAACAGCCAGTAGGAACTCTAACCCCTCCCCAAGTGTCACCTAATCAGTTGTACATGAGAGCATGCATGTATGATTGATTGGGTGACGCTTGCATGTCAAATAGCCCTGATGCCACAATATATATTTTGTAAGGATTCCCCTCTTTTGTGTTCCTCTGAATGCAAAAGCCAGTATAATGTTCTTTTAGTGTCTCTGAATCATTTTACAGTCACTGAGTCATTTTAGTATATCTGAGTGTCTCTGTATAATTTTAGTGCCACTGAATTGTTTAGTGTCACTGTATCTATTTAGTGTCACTCAATCATTTAATGTCACTGGATCATTTTAGTGTCACTGAATCGTTTTAGTGTCACTGAATCGTTTTAGTGTCACTGAATCGTTTAGTATGACTGTATCATTTTAGTGTATCTGAATCAATTAGTGTAACTGAACCATTTTAATGACTCTGAATCATTCAATGCCTCTGAGTGATTTTAGTGTCACTAAGTCATTTTCCTGTCGCTGAATCATTTCAGTGTCTCCGAATCACTGTATCATTTTAGTGTCTCTGAATCAATTAGTGGAACTAAATCATTTTGTTGTCTATGAGTCATTTTAGTGTCACTGAATCATTTTAGAGTCACTGTATCATTTTAGTGTCTTTGAATCGATTGGTGTCACTGAATCACTTTAGTATCTTTGAAGCATACTAAAAGGAATCATTTTAGTGTCTCTTAGTCATTTGTCTGCCTGCAGATACTTCAGAACTATTTTGACATTTAAGTTCATGAGGTGAACTACATCAGAAATAACATAAATATATAAAATATGAAAATATGGCAAAATAAAATTCAGCTTTCAAGCCAGAAAAGAATTAATTGATTTATTTATCTTCAGTAAGAGAATACCCACATAGACATGAAGCTTACATGTAAAACTTTGTAACTGGGTTTGAAACTGGAACACTTGCACTGTGCAGTGGCAATGCTACCCGCTGCACCACTGGGCCACCCCAAAAAATTATTTATTTAAAAAAATAATCATTCAAAAATGTTAATAATCTGTGCATCTATCAGGGGCTTAAAGTGCCTTTTCTTAGTGGGATTAGTGGGATTTTATTTCTTTCTTACTGAATCTTTGAAGCCAAATTCACTCTTCCCTGTAGAGTTTCAAATTAATGAGATCAAAGTATTGAGCTACGTGTTATATTCTATAAACGAAAAAAAAAGTGATGGAAGGATATTTAGTGCCATGTCTCAATCTGCCCCTAGAAAAAGATAGCCAGTCTGCTATCTTTTTATTAATATATGAATATTATAAACAAATAACATATAAATAAACAAGTGTTCAGTGATAGTACTGAGTGCAGTGTTAGTGTTGAAATTAGTGTAAATTATGGTGATTTTATGTGGCATAACACTGACCAAATATGACCACGTTTCCATTTTTGTTGTGTTGGAGCTGCAGTCCAGCACAGCGGAAATACTGGAGAATGGGGAAAAAGTTCTGAGATTAAAGTGCAGAATGTCAGCATTAAATTCAGTGCATGTACATCTTTATTGGCTGAACTACATTAGAATCATAACCCTTTTTTATATTTAATCTGTTCTAAATGCCATGTCTAGCAGTTGGTTGCAATTTCGTTGCAGTTAATAGCTTGCAGGAGTCCATGACCCATAAACATAAAATGATCTTCAGTTCCTACTACTTTCTAGAGCTTTATTCTTTCAGCCTAATCTACAGAGTTTGTTTTACAGTCTTAAAATTGCTTGATTTTTCAAGTGTATACAGTGTATGTGATGTGCTTAGTATTGAATAAATGCTTGAAGAGTGCTCGATTTTTCCGTTACCATACAAGCTGAACACACGTTCCTTAGGCATGTTGCAGGCTCTACAGGTGGAAATCAACAACATCTTGCTATTTATAAATTTGTGCCAAATAGCCTTCAAAGGCCATCAAACACTTCCAGGAGTTAAAGTAAAATGATGTACCAAGCAACATGACCAAGCAAAAGTTAGCATAGCATTGGCTAATTAACTGTCAGCATTTTACTCTTTCCGGTTAGTAATTAAACTCTTGTTTATTGCAAAGGCATGTGAAATGTTCAATGGGGAGACTATTTCTAGTATAACACTGATCAATTTCAGCTCTGTACTGTACATTACAATCTCCATGGTTACTTTAGCAGGACGTTTTAGGTGAAGCATATTGAGGCATGTATTTAGCTGAGAGAAGTTAAAATGCTTGTGTACACTTCAGTACTCTCCGTGCTTATACAGTTAGAAGACGTGTCATCAATAAAGATGAGTGCGACAGTTCTACTGGCAGCCATATGTGCCATGTCACCATCGGTCTCACGTTTCCAAAGTGCTGCACTTTAGATAGTGCGCAAATCCTCATCAATTAATCAGTCTCATCTGCCATTAAGACTCTTCAAGAATCTATCTATCTATCTATCTATCTATCTATCTATCTATCTATCTATCTGTCTATCTACCTGTCTGTTTATCTGTCCATCCATCCATGTACATGCATTCTGAACTCACCAATCCATCATCCAACAATTTTTGTACATGAATTCTGAATCCATCCATCCATCTACCCATCCATCCATCAGTCCATTTGTCTTCATGCATTCTGAATGCATCCTGAATCTTCCACCCATCCATCCTTCTATCCATCTATGTACATGAATTCTGAACCCATCCATCCATCCATCCTTCTTTCCATCCATCCACATAAATGCATTCTTATTATATCCATCCATCGTTGTACATGCATTCAGAATTCACCCATCCATCCATCCATCCATCCCACTTTTTTGCCACACGATGTTAAACAATGTTCTCTTGGGATCAAACTGACCAGGAAATTCAGCTTTTTATTCAAAACTACAAGTGCTATGATTGCACATTTTGGTTTCTCTTTCCAAATAATATTCATTATATGGCTATTAACCGAAATTTAGATATATTGGATATTTTAACATTGATCTTGAAATTACATTGCTATGTAAGTATGGAGGCTTTCCATTCAAAATAATTCTAATAAGATTAATAAGTGTAAGACAAACATAAGCTTTCCAGACCAAATAACCATTCCGAATTAGAATTGTGATGAGAAATATGTGCCTGCTACAACTGCAGCTGTGCTGTAGATTAAGATGTATAGATATATAATACATGGCTAAAGTATGATTTGAAAGCTTAGCTGTCTGAGCTGAGTATTTGTCAAGGTGATCAAGTAGGACCTTCCCCTGAGTGTTCAGTGAAGGGCTAGGTAATAAATGCATTCACATATTTTAGCTTTGTAGGAGTCGTTCACCGTTCCCTGCACTGGATGGGAGCCAAAATGCTATCTTGATGAGCTTTAGATATCTAGGAGAGATCTGTGTGAGTGAGTGACCAGAATGTAATGCTTCATGACCTAGTGCAGAATAGGAGATGACTCATGAGACACATAATGTTCCATCTCACTGAAATGCAAAAAGTAGCTTTTCTTGGCAGCTTCTTTTCTTTCTGAATCTTTTCTACCTCCTTACTCATGTGTAACTTGTGTGCCATCAGCAGCACCCTTTAGTGATTATCATTTATCTGATGTTCCCATTTTAGTCATTCAGTAAAGAGTTCAGATGGGAGTACATCTATTCATTGTTCAACTGTGCATAAGAACAGTGTAAATGTAATTGTACACAATTCCAGGCTGCACCAAAGGAGACACTTTAAAAAAACTCAGTTGCCAAACTATGTTATATGCATCATCTGCTTCATTTATATGTGGAAAGGTGGCCATACAGTAGCATGTAGCGTTGATTATTAATATGTATTTAATATTTTAAATAAAGCAAATATTTACTTTCTTTTTTCATTTGTTTGCCACAGCCCTGTTGAGTTCTTGAATCTGGTTGGTCAGGAGGTGTTGATTCATTTTATATAATGGTGGCTCTGACAGTAGTTTTCTGACAGTAGCTTGTATTGGACAAATAATATAATAGTTGATAAATATTAGTTATGGTGAACTTTGGAGATGTTTAACATTTTATGGAAGGAGTCTCCAGTGTCAGAGCTTTGTAACACAGGAAAGTCTTCAAGATGAAGGCTTTTCCAGTTTCTCTGTAACATGAAAAGCTGTACTTTTTGGATTATTAATTTCAAGAGGGAGAGAAAAAAAGAGAGGCTGGTGAGGGAATGACTGTTTATAATGTTTTTATAACGTAAGTAATAACAGGAACATTACTTGTGGATATTCCACAACATTAAATGTAACTATAAAGGGTTAATAGGTATGATGTCTTTCCTTAATATTGAGGTTGTGGTATACGAGGAGAAAAACACTTTCCGACATGCTGTGATTGGAAATTAATCAACTTCTTGGTGGTAACTGTAAAGCTGCTTTACACCACCCTGTCCTTGATTGTACCATAACAGCATGCCCCATTGTGTTTTATTCCTTACTTATTTCATTAACTCACTCTTAACTCACTGCGCAGTGCCTTTTTTAATGACGTGTAAAATCTCTGATGAGCACACAGATGGTCACTGATTTACTTTGCAGCTAGTTGGAAGTGGTACTTATACTTACTCATTAAGTATACTCCTTAAACTCTAAAGTTAAAGACTTCTCCACTGTATGACCTGCATCCGTCTCTGTTGCAGACTTGGATGTGGGCATTAAATCCATCACAAAATAAAATTCGACTCAAGCTTCTACATTCTAAAGAAGAAGGAATTCCTAATGTATACATTTGCTTTTCACAAATGAGATTTCTGAGGAAAATACAGTAGCAACTAGATGGCCTACCAACTGTGTCTTTCAATCAGAAAAGTTTTGAGGCAAAACTCACAGCAGCTCCTGTCTCCACCTGTGTATTTATCTCCTCATCCATTAGCACTGTCTGTCTTCTCACCATCTGGGGTAAATTTATTCACCTTTTCGCAAATGGAACTTTGTGTACCTTTCTGGAGCATATAGCCTTACAGAAAATATAGAAAAATCCCAGATGCTTTACTGCCACCGTTGCTTACTTTAAGGTAAGAAAAACTAAATTGCTGAGCCAAGGCTTGACCATGCTCCACCACACAATGAAGTAGCTCAGTGCTGTAACTCCTCAGGGAGGGATATCCTTTGTCTCTAAAGGCCTATAGGGTATGAATAAGTGGCAAACATAGCTGAAAACTGTGTTTCTAGACAAAAGCCCCTCTGGAAATGTACTCCTTGCCATTGGAGGATTTAACACTGCAGATTATATTGACTACATGGAACTGGATTGTCCTGTAGACTGTAGACACAAGGGGCCCCATTATGATCGGCCTTGTGGGAAAGGAGAATGCTGCACTGCTTTGGGAAGGGCATTTTGAATCTGCTTGGCTTGGCATGCTTTAGAAAGAATATGGAGGGGAAAAAATTGTGTTGAAGTTTCATTCAGGTTTGTTTCACATGGTGATATATAATAGCCACCAGTCAGGTTTAGCATTTATGACTGTAATAATAATGTTTAAAGTTCCCATGTACATGACATTATAAACCACTAGAAAAAAAACAACAACTTTATAGCCATTAAAACACCAGGACATACACTATATGGCCAAAAGTTTGTGGACACCTGACCATTACATCCATATGTGCTTGTTGAACATCTCATTCCGGATTTAGTTCCCCTTTGCTATTATAACAACCTCTTCTGGGAAGGCTTTCCACTAGACTTTGAAGCATGGCTTTGGGGATTTGTGATCTGTGTGGATTCAGCCACAAGAGTGAGTTAGTGAGTTCAGTCACTGATGACGGGCGAGGAGGCCTGGGGCGCAGTCGGTGTTCCAGTTCATCCTAAAGGTGTTCAGTGGAGTTGAGGTCAGGGCTCTGTGCAGGACACTTGAGTTCTTCCAGTGCAACCTAGGCAAACCATGTCCTCCTGGATCTCGCTTTGTGCTCAGAGGCATTGTCTTGCTGGAACATGTTTGAGCCCCTTAGTTCCAGTGAAGGGAAACTGTAATGCTACAACATACAAAGGTATTCTGTACAATTGTGTGCTTCAAACTTTGTGGCATAAGTTTGGAGAAGAACCACATATGGGTGTGATGGTCAGGTATCATCTTTTGGCCATATAGTGTGTGAATATATAGGACTCCATGTCCCGAATAGCCAGATATAGCTAATATGAGCTAACTTAACTAATGAGCTAGCTTGTCACAGGTTGACACATTTACATTGTTGAATTCTCTGTCATTTATTGAACTTTGACTAAATCTGTTAAAATACACCATAACAATCAAAACTATTTCATTTCATAGGTAAAGGTTTCAGGATATCATGTCATCTTCTACTCCTGAAGAGTACTCCTTTTCCAAAGCTCTGGGGCTTATTTTGTTATCAGATCACTTATATTCCTATGTAATTAGTGACTGTTTTTTAAAGACAAAATTGTGTCAGTATTGTGTCAACAATCCTGACCCTGAAAAAAATCAATATACATAAACAGAATTAGCCAGCTAACAGACTTTAATAAGGCTTTAACAAGACTTCAACATAATAATAACAATTTCTAGAGCTCAGGTTTAGAAAAGAATCACAATCACATCAAGCTAAATCTGAGTTTTTCTTCTGATGCTCTTTAGTGGTATTTTGTGATTGTTTTATGGTGGAACTGACAATTTCAATTGTGGAAATGCAGACATAAGCACTTTACTGGTGAAAACCCCTTTACTAAGCTGCATAGGTAACTTTAAAGCTGACACAAAACTCTAGTTTTTTTTTTTCTTTCTGTATCAAAAATGGGAATCTCTACTATTGCAGTTTCATAGACAGAAAAACATATAGGATTGCAGAAATGCCTTCACTCACTGCATTAAAATTTATAGTGACTCTATGTGTGTGTGGCTGTTAGTTATACAGTCGGATAATATAAGCTAAAATATAGATTTGTATCTATTTTATTGGTATTTAAGCTAGGTTTCTGAGATTTCTCTTAGCAAAAATAATATTTATTATGGTAATGGTCATACTGTATTTTTCAAGAAAAGTAAAATATTGGTTGTTCACTTTCCCAATACCCTTCAAGCAAGATGTCAGGGGTTAACTGAAAATGGTGTGAAAAGAGGAAAAAAAAAACCTACAGACAATACTGTAGATGAAAACAGTGTATGTGTTAATGGGGTCAAAGGAAAATCAGGCTAGCAAATTCTCCTTGTCAGATGAATGTAGATTTCTTTTCCTGGCTATCCTCTTGATAGACAAGAACATTCAGCACACAATATCAGAATTTTTAGATCTTTTTTTGGATTCCACATTAAAAGTCTTAAGACAAGCAATAACTGTTAGAGCTGCCCCTTACCCTGATCTTTATCCATTCTATGCAAGTTGACTTGTGTGAATTTCTATAAATTTGACTGTGTTGTTTGTGAGTATGTGCTCACTGGATGAGATTTGATGCTAACAGCAGGACTGGAATGGCAGAATGATAGCTTCGGGGCTCGATCTCTCTGTCTCCCCTGTGAAAAGAAAAACGCTCAGTGCTAACAGGATGCGACAGCCTCCTTCTGTTGTCCGAAAGCGGCGCCAGACTCAGTGAACTCTGCTCAGCAGTTGCTCCCCCCACTGTTTCCACTCTTTCGGTTGTTTCAGATGCACAATGCTGCACTACATGCACTCTACATCTCACCCGCTCCATTTCGCTCTGCTGCTCAACTGCTTATTTTGCATTTAAACTTCGGGAAATGATGATAGTATCCCTCCCACACACCAAACAACCTGCCTACTTAGATGACCAAATTTGACAAAATAGCCTGCGCCACATAGCATGAGGAAAACAGTTACTGTGTGCACAACATATATGGGCAACATGATGTGTTAATACTGTACGTTGACGTCTACTTGACTGGTGTAATTATACCACAGCACTGTTAAATTCTCAGTTCTGATTGGTCAGAAGGTGTTGATTAATGTTCTAACAGCAGCTCTGACAGTAGTACCAGCTGTAATTCAAGTCATAGGTTTATAGCATTGCATTTGTTCTAATACATTATCATTTCTATAGTAACAGCTTATTCACAGGGACCTGTATGGCAGAAACTCCAAATGGATAAAAAAAAAAAAAAGTGTTTATATGGTGATGTTTCTCTGAGGAAACATTTATTTAGCATTTATGGAAGGAGTCTCCAGTGTCAGCGCTTTGTAACAGTCAGAGGTAAAGCTGTTCCTGGGAAAGGCTTCAGGACAGAGGGCTTTGTGATATCTTGGGAACATGACAAGCTGTTACATAAGTGATAACATAAGTGATAACAGGAATTAACTTGTCTCACGGATGTTCTACCACATTAAACATAACTGTAAATGGATACAAATTATGACATGTAATGGTTTAAGGCAGTTTCAAATATAATGCTACAATGTACTGTATAAAATCACCATGAACATGGTTTCCAACATATAGTTACATCTTAGAATAGAATAGAATAGATTTTTATTGTCATTGTTTTGAACAACGAAAGATTGGTTTTGGCATAATAGACAAATACAAATTAACACAAAAAAAATACACAAGAAGAGAGGTATTCCAAAAGGTAATATATACATATATTATATAATATCTATATCTATCTATCTATACACACACACACACACACACACACACACACACATATATATATATATATGCTCTTCCTTGATTTAATTTCTCTATAAATTATCCAGTTGTATAATGTACTGATTTCTAGTTCTGGATATCTCATGCACTGAAAATGTTTGTGCTCCACCTAACCTAATACGGGATTTAACTCGTTAAGTAAATGTTTTTCATTGTGAAAAATGGTTCAGAATTTGGGGTGAGAAGAAGAGCCACATTTTTACAGCTTAATAGTTCTGTTCAGGTCAAATTGACTCATTTAAATTGTTAATAAAACCACTAAAATGAATTTTCTAACATGAATCTTTGTACTTGGCTCAGTGTTTCTAATGAACATTTATATTACAGATATTTTATTCAGGTCATTCTGACCCAAGAGTAACAAGGTGAAATAAAAGTTTCTTGTCTGAGGAGGATCACAGACCAGAGCAGGCCATTTATATGCCACATAATTAAGATGGGGATAAGATATATTGCTTATTTTAAAAGAAATGTTCCAATTGTGTTGCTTTAAAATGAAAAGAGATAGGCTGGGTCAGTGGGACATTTGTTGCTAGTGAACAGAACATGAGGGTTAAGCAATCCTGCATCTCTTTTGAGCTGTGATTGGCAGGAGGAAGTACTCATCCAGTCGCAGAGCGTAGAATAAACAGTCTGCTGCTAAACATCTCAAAACAGAGCGAGGCCTCTTAGCCCCGCAGGGCAGAACTGTCTAGAATGTCAGTCATGATACTGAAGATACCCAGTATTGCCTTGTGCAAACTCTGGTTTAATCCTGTTTGGTCAGATTGACTGTGACGCTATCTATCATCAATACATATCTATGACTGTTAGTAAAAATCATGAAATATATGGTCAAGTAGAAGACCTAAGAACTGTAAACAGGCCTGGCTAAACATGTGCATTTTTAGTTTGTAGCATGTTTTCCGAATATTCTCTAGAACACTATTGCAGGGATTATTTCACGTGATTTACTGAAACCTTTAATCACAGGTTTATATTAATGTGCTTGTTCTAATACCTTATAGTTTCTATGATAACTTAAACAGGGAGGTGTATGGTGGACACTCCACAAAGTTATAGGTTTTCTGTAAGGAGATATTTATTTAGCCTTTTTGAAAGGAGTCTCCAGTCAGAGGTGAAGTTTTAACTTTCAGTTTTCCGACACAGGAAAGTCTTCAGGACAAAGGGCTTTCTAGTTTCTTGGTAACCAGACAAGCTGTAAATATTTCTCTCATTAACTTCATGAGAGAAAAAAAGAGTGGCTGGAGAGGGAACGACTGTTTATAGCTTTTGAATTGCAAGTGACTAACTGATGTTCCACGACATTAACTAGAATAACTAGAAATGGATAAAAAGTATGACATGCCATTCTTTAATAAATATAAAAATGTGACCATTGGCAAATTGCTTTGGTATAAGAGGAATAGAGCACTTTCTGGCCATGTTGTCAAAGGAAAATAATCAACTTCGGGAAGGTAACAGTAACTCTGTTTTGTGTTGGGTCCCACTGTAAATTTGATAACTGATCATTTTCCTATAAGAGCATATCTTATTGTGTTTTATTCCTTACATATTGTATGCATGTCAGAATAATTCTGTGTATTCCTAAATCATATTTTTGCATGAGGTTTCAACAGGTTCTCATGTGTAAATGTATAAGACAACACTTGAGGAACCCCTTGTTTCTAAAATGGTCTACTTGTAAATATGAGTGGCTTCCTGTCAGCTCAAGTGCCTAGTGGTTCCATGACATGCTCTCCAAAAGAAAGTCTTAATCTTTAATCCTAAAGGTTCCTTGAGTTGTCGAACTCTACAACCTTTTCAGAGAGGGTTCCAAGTACAGCCCCTTCAGGAAACGAAGCATCTAACTACCCAAAGAACCCTTGAAGGTCCTCTTTTTCTAAGAGTGTAGGCTTTGGATTCACTTTGACCCTGAACTGGATAGGCACATACAGACACTGACTAAAATTTTAAATTAACACACCATTATAAACCTTAAGGCACAAAATCCGATCTGTTTTACAGTCTGCTGTCTTCAAATGGTTTGTTAAACCTGAATTAAAATCAGCTCTTAGAATGCAGCACAATGGGGTACTTGAGTATCTTTTTTAGTGCTCTTTGAACCAAATATTGCTGGTCACTGCTCAACATATGGTATATACTATAGACGTGGTTTGATAAACATCCTAAAAAAAAGCAACTGCTCATTTTAAGAAGCCATAATAGATGTCATATGATCCATTGTTTTGATTCATGCTTAGTCGACTTAAGTTGGTGCTGTTTAAATTAGCATCTTCCTGTGTGGTGATGCAATCTCAAAGTCCACATTACAGCGACCACTTTGTGGGAAATTGCATGCCTTTAACTTTGTCTATCACTGAGCTGTGTTGTATGAGCATTGAAGCATGAAGTGTGCTTTTGGTATTAAATCCTGGGCTTGCACGACCTCTAAAGCTCTTTTAGAGTCCCTTTCAGTATAAACACATTTACAGGCAATTCATTCAGCACCAGGTTCGTCTCTTGAGCCACCCCTGCCCTCAGCCGTTCTGTTTATAGAAAATATTAACCCGATTCAGTTCTGGGTCTGGCATCTGAAGACCAGCATTTGAAAACGAGAGCCTCTCCACATGTTCAATAGATCGCCTTGAAAAAGAGTGGTTCCAGATTAAGTTTGTGCTTCTGTAAACAGTGCTCTATGTAGGGGGGCACAGACCTTATCTGTTAACTATTTAAACCATTTACCGTTCAAGCAATGTTTAAAGAACTTAAAGTAAAAAGCATACATAAAATTGTCTGGGAGCTCGTGCTGGTAAACTTCTGTCTCGTCGTCAGAAGCGTGTATCGGAAATAAACAGGTCAAATACAGTTTCAGGCTCTACACACGCTCACACGCACACACATACACACACGCACAAGAAAGTCACCTTCAAGCCACTGCTGCATTTGCATGCTGTATATTCAAATCATTTTCTGTGCACATTACTGAAGTCTTCCTCCCCGGCATTCAAAACAGACACATCAGGGCCATGCGTGTTCCTCTCATTCACTGTGAACACACTTGTCCAGGGGATATTTCCATAAGTAAATAGCACAAATCTTGACAGGATGTTCTAAAAATGAACACGCCGCCAGTGCACCCCTATCACACAACAGGCCGGGGATGATGGGAGAGAAATGGGACGTGTTAGGTTAGGTACACGCTGGATAGTTTGGCGTCCAGTGACAATGATTTATGGTTTTGTGAAACTATAAGTGATTTATATGCTGCCTTTTTTTTGTTCAGCAATTTTTTATTTGCATTTTTGTCATTTTTATATTATTTATATAAATATACAATACCTGTTCAGGCATGTATTTATTTTAAAAGTGGATCACTGTTCTAAAGATTGAGCGAGTGTAAAAATGCTAACTGCTCTCTAGCTGCTCTACTGCCAAGCATCCCACCATATCCTAACTGAGAAAAAGCTTGTAACCCTAAGACCCCCTTGCCTCAGTGGAAGACTTAGACCACTAATGTGAATACTTAGTTCACACCAGGGCTCCACTTGTTAAGATTATCTAACAATACAGTTGCGTGATGGTCTGGGAAGACCTGTTGGCTGTCGCTGTGACTGAATTCCTGTTCAGGAGTGGAACCTAATGTTGTCTTCTGCTATTGTAGCCCATCTGCCTAAGGTGCTTTTCTGCTCACCACAGTTGTAAAGAGTGGTTATTTGAGTTACCATAGCCTGCCTGTCAGCTCTAACCAGTCAGTTGTACTCTGAATTCATCTCGTCAACAAGGCGTTTCTGTGTGCAGAACCACCACTCACTGGATGTTTTTTGTCTCCCATTCTGTGTAGTGACTGCTGTACATGATGTTTGATGTGAACATTAACTTCATTTTTTCTAGTTTAATATGCTAATTATATCTTATTTTTATAACAAATATTAGAAATATAAGCGACATTTATGAAAACAAACGCCAACAGCCTCATTTTACATATGTTCCACAAATGAGAGTGCAACAAATAAGAGATGGAAGAAAAGTGACAGGATTTAAACACTTTTATGTCACCTTGCTACTAACAGGTCAGAATCCCCCGGAGCATTCTGTAATCTCTCTAATCCATTAGGGAAAGTGATTGAAGCACATTACATAGTAGTGACATCAGATAGTGATGTTTCACTGTTTTGCTCACTAAGCGAGTGTTTTAAAGCTCTAAATACTGACTCTCAGCAGCTTGCGTGCAGCAGAGCATCTATATCACCCCTGGTGTTGTGGAGACACAGCCACAGTCAGCTCGAGTGAGTGTGGAGTTTGCATGTTCTCCCTGTGCTTCAGGGTTTTCCTCTGGGTACTCCACTTTCCTCTACCAGTCCAAAGACATGCACTGTAGGCTGATTGGCATTTTCAAATCGTCCGTAGTGTGTGAATGGGTGCTTGAGTGTGTGTGGTTGGCACCCCATCCAGGGTGTCCCCTGCCTTGTGCCCCGAGTCCCCTGGGATAGGCTCCAGGCTCGCTGCATCCCTGTGTAGGATAAGCGGTACAGAAAACGGATACAAGACAATGAGTGCACAAATGTGTCCTTGTGATCACATGATCTAACCATTGGCACCTAGCTTTATCCCAACTGAGGGAACATTATGTAAAAAAGATAAAACAAATGGGTCATTGTGTCCTTAACACTATATACAGTACTATGCAAAAGTCATGAATTATTTTATACAGGAAATTAATGGAAAATAAAAATATCACGAAAGAAATATGACCAGCTCTTGTACTCGTTTCATTTCATGATCTAAAACACAAACTAGTCTACTTAGTTTTATATATATGACCCGGCGCGTGCACATCACATGACCTCTCGCGCTAATTGGATTAATTAAATAGCGCGTGCACAAGGCAGCGTTAGCTTAACTGTGGCTAGGCTTTTCGTTAAAAAAAAGTAAATATCACTAACAGTCACAATTAATTTAGTCAGACTGGCCGGAAAGTGCGCTTTTAACCCGCGGTGGCTGGAAAACGACGACTACACACACAACCTCACAACTACACAAAGCAAGACGACGCCAACAAGCCCAAGTCCGGGTGTTGTTACTGTAGGAAGAAACCCGACATTGGGAGTATGGGTGAGTCTGCGTTGAAAAGCCATACGAAAGCAAACACTGAATTAAAGAGAACATTTTTCGGGATTATTACAGCGCTCAGCCGCTCTAGCGAGCTGTTCAGCTCCAGCAGCCAGTGGACTAACCGCCGGTAACAGCGCTCTGAGCGAGCGAGCCCCTGTATCACGTTATCAACAAGAGGAAGCCATGTAACGGAAAAGGGATGTAAACAGTGTTGCCAAAACTTTTCAGGGGAAAGTAGCTGAGACACGCTCAAAAAAGTCGCCACATGACGCCATAGGCTAATTTGCATATTCATTCATTCATCATGATTATTGGCATAACATATTAGGTTGTATGACGAAGGAATATTTTCTGAATACACTTACAGTATGTAAGGAATAACACAGGACAGACTGTGCTCTTTTATACAAAAATAATGCACACTTTTGGTGTGTGTGCTCATTATTTTTGTGTAATAACAGTCTGGAGTGTGTTATTCCACTTATACCACAGTCATTTGCCAACGATTACAGTGTTTAATTTACTACTGAGCGACACATTGCACATTTTAACAGTTTATAGTTAGATTTAATTTTGTGGAACATCAGAGAAAAACATTCCTGATCTCACCTATGTTATAGCTGTAAACAGTCATTCCCTCACCTGCCTCCCTCCCTCTCTCTCCCTCTCTCTCTCCCTCTCTCTCTCTCTGACACAGCTTGTCATTTTGCAGAGAAACTGAAAAGTGTAAACTCCTCTGTTCTGAAGACCTGAGCTGGGAAACTTTGTTACAAAGTGCTTACAACCGAGACTCCTTCCATACATGTTAAATAAATGTCTCCGCATCAACGATTATATATTTACTTTGTTAAATAACAGTAGTGTTTCAGCACCGTCATCGATGTCTTCATACGTGTCAGAATTGTCTTTCTTTACATCTGATGGACAGAACATTAGTGGGCAACCTTTTTAAGGAAATGTTTAATGGTGAGGTAATGGTGAGGAACGTAGATGTGCACAAGTATCTTGTTATGGACTTGCACCATATTTTAAGTCTCGTTCAACGGGTGTCAAAAGTGGTGAGAAAAAAGTGTGTGCTTCTTTACGAAGAAACCCTAAACCCACAAATTACGGCACAGCCCTGTTGAAAATCCAGCTCAGTCTGCCGTGCTACCAACTGCCAAAACACAGGCCGAGCTGGTCAAACTGTTAGGCCATCTTTACCTGCTTATGACAAACCTACCAGACGATTTCCTTATAAAACTACACGACTGCATACCTGTGAGCATTGATGCAGTTTTATAATACAACACCACTTGGATTTGATTTAGTATTTCACCATTTATTGCTATATATAGTAAATTATCTGACTTTCCATGTCATTGTTTTTGAAATCATCTGTTTCACAGATTTTCTTTTCCACAGTACTGTAAACAGTATGAAATATCTAGGCATCTGTGTTTCTCTAGCTCAGAATTCTGTATCGTCTTTTCTGTTCGTCTTCGCTCTCGGTCCATCAAGGTGGCTGCCTTACGTTTTAGTACCAATGATACAAAGCCTGTGAAAATGGCAGCTTACCTCATAAAAATGTTTTACTGGCCCTGACATTTTAATGATGTTTACTCAGTTTGGGCAAAGGTACAAAGAGAGGCTTTGCCCTCTCTCTCTCTCTCTCTCACTCTCTCTCTCTTTTTTTCTCTCACACACACACACACACACACACACACAATTTCTAGCATTTTGCAGCATTTATGACTAATAATAAAGTTTTTTTTCTTATTCTGCACTTTTTTTTTCTGTTGGCGAACAAACACAAGATGGGTTAGTTAAATTGTCTTTCCTTTTTCACCTCTCTGTTCTCTTTTTCTCTCTTTCTCTTTATACAACTGTTTTTTCACTCTGTACTCTCTATGTCCTCATGCTTTGCTTTGTCTTTAGTCTCATTTCTCTCTTTTTTTTTTTTCTCTCTCATGCTATTAAATGAAGGACAAGCACTATTAAACACTGGCCGCTTTAACTACTAAGAACTCCTTCACATTTAAGTCTGCTTCTGCCGCATTATTTGCTTATTAAACTCACATCAGATGGATTTAAACCTTGCTTTGAATTAAATGCGGCGTAATGGCGTGTTGCTCCGAGAGGCTTTCATTCCTCTTATAGGCTAATGTTTAGGACTGGAAGTTAGCATGAAATTATTTCTCAGTGACACATACACTTCCATCTGGATTTCAACATATTTGTGTTCTAATTTTCATCTCAAATTATCTTAATGGTCAATTGCAAGTTGAGATACACACAAAGCCTACACTTATTCCCTTTTTGTGTCCCAAGTGTGTTAAAACCTCTGTATAATGCTCAGTAATACCAGGCCTGAAAATAGTCTTTCATTGATCGGTCAAGTGTATGTACTCTGAAAGTCATTAGTACGAGGTTAACTGCATTGCTCTTCTATCTACAGCTATTGTATAGCACTATTATAATGCCATCATGCACTTGTATAGATGTAGCTGTTTCTTAGGTCTTCATTGTGTGCGTTAGCTGATGACAAGCACTCACAGTGAGGAGAGACAAAAGGTGATGTTTAATGCATGATATTCATGTTGGGGCCTTACGACAGTGCATGACCCTTTATTCAGCCTTTATTCTTTATCGTTTTCCTGAAATGAAATGTATATTTTGACCTCTGGTTCAGCTGGTCTGTCTCACCACCACGTCACATCCTAGTCTTGCGAGACAACAAATCGGGAGCTATTAAGTGTCTTTTACGTACTCTGGCCTTTCCGGATTCTTCATCCATTCCAATGTTTTCATCCCTAGATATCTAGCTGACTTCCCTCCTCTATGTTAATGTTCTCACCCTTCTGGCTTTAGTGACCGATGCTGGCTGGGCCTTCAAAGTCTGAATCTGAAGGGAAGACCTGTATAGAAGACACGGATGAGGGAGACGAGGACTGCCCTATATACATCAGAGATGGAAATTCTCCACCCGGCCCGCTTCATTAACACGTCCACAACTGGACCCATAAATTACCATTCCAGGCTGCTTTTTTTTTTTTTTTTTCTCTCCACAGGCCCTGCTGAAACCCTCTTGGCTCGTCCCACTGTTCACATCTCCAGCTGAAGAGATAAATCATCTTTCTCATTCTGCCTCATGATGTTTTTCTCCTCATTCCTGTCTTCACTTCTTTCTTTTGCAAGTCCCAAGAAAGGCTGAGCTGCTGAAAGGTGGAGCATGGATGGATGGACTGAAGAGGCCGGGACTTTATGATCATTCTGGGGAACCTAGCCTAGACTATGGAAGTTTGGAGAGAAACGAGGAAACTTTTGAATGAGAGCCATCTTTGATCTTACACAGTTCTTGTCCTGGAAATGAAATCTGTCCAGCTTTGTCTCACATTATCTTTGAGAGGACTCATTCGATCATCTTTCCAGAGCTGTTTAGATTTCATTCTGACCATGTGATTCAAAGTTTGTTTTTTTTTGTTTTGTTTTTCCTTTAAAATTTTGTCCAAAACCCTCATGATATACAAGTCTACTACAGGGAGTAGATTCAAAATGGAAAACCAATCAGCTTGACTTCATTTGTAGATAAGCCTTCTTTATTTTTACCATTGCTCTGTCCTTTCACAATGAATTCATTTAAAATTTAATGGAATCACCATTACGATAGACCCTGTTTTAGCCTATTTTGTACTTCAATTGAAAAATATAATCGGCAGACTAGCGTGATAATTATTATACATGAGCCTTTGTGCTCACTGGTCCTGGACGTACGTGCCTCTAGGAGCTTTTCTTTTGCCTATTGTTGTGCTCCATAATAAGGATTTTTTCTGCTTACCTCATATTTTTCTTGCAGTGAATTGTGGAGCAATGAATAGCAAGGCTAGAGATTTATAGTCTGAAAGTTGGTGCTATTCTTGGGCTGTACTGAGAGGACTTCTGGAAGTTGGGCAGTGAGGAAAAATATGCTGCAAATCATAGTTGTTTTTACTATGCTAAAAATACATCTGATATTTTGACACTATACAGTACGTAACCCTGAAAGTCAGCGCAGATTTTATGTGCTCAACATATGTCATTTGACCTATCAGCCCTCCCATCAAAATGCAAATGTCTTTTGCAAGAGAGTCTGAAAAATAAACAGAGATAATGGGCAAGTGAAGAGGCTCTGAAAAGAGCCGTGCTTTCACTTCAGAGGCATTGATTGCCTTGTGCACTTTATCAGGAGTGGAGAATGAGCGACGGTCATAAGTAGTGCTGCTGGGTGGCCCGTTGTGCCGATGAGGACAGCCATGTTGTTGTTCTGTCCGAACAGCCATATCAGATCACATCAGCCAATTTTCATCAGCCGTTTCCTTCAGACACAGGGGGGAAATAAATCCCAAATCACAAACAATTAATAAATCTAGGCAACTAGGCTTCATTAGTTTTCAAGGTTACCTAAAAGTAACACACACAATATTTGATGCATATTACTGCAAGTGAACAGGGTGGTGGTGTGTGTTTTTTGGATTTTTTTTGTCTTTTTGATTGCATGAATCCTGCAGAGACCAGGCAGCCAGTTTTGCAAGGACGAGTTAATGATTGCGAGTTTAGGTGGAGATGGAGCTGCGATAGACGCTGACACTTCAAGGCCTGAGCAGAAATCAGATTCAGATCAAGTGAGGCAGTGAAATAGGATACGGTGTTAGCAGTACCTGTGCTGATAGCACGATAATCCCATAATATATATATATATATATATATAAACTCACTGAAATAGTGAACCAGTCATGGTCTAAACAACATTGTTGTTAGGATCATGACTGGTTCACTATTTCAGTTATAGGAAAATAATCAACGACCCCGTGATGATATAACACGTCGTCCGAAATTTCCCTTTTACCACATCTGTTTGGCAATGCTAACAATTTTTTAGTTATTAAAGCCTGACAGGTTGTAATTTTTATCCGTTTAGAGCTATGTTTAATCTTATAAACCATCCATGAAACAAGTTAGTTCCTGTTATCACTTATAGTATAGTTGTTCCCCGATCAGCCTCTCTTTCTCTTTTTTTTTTTTTTTTTTTTTTTTTTTTTTTTTTTTTTTTTTTT
>CM040977.1:28201323-28231709 GCA_022985145.1 Pangasius djambal
CCTAAAATGCCTAGTCACAGAAAAATTTACCATGCTTTCTAACATTTAAAAAAAAAAAAAAAAATTTACGTGGGGTGTAAATAGAAATTTGATTTGTCACTTGCCGTCATTTGCTTTGTAGCTGGAACTACTGTCCGAGCTGCTGTTATAGAAAATGCACACCTTCTGACCAATCAGAATCAATTATCAACAGATGATATATGTAATAAAATAATTTAATGTTATACAATGCAACTACTAAAATGTGTGTTGGATTTAGACAAGTAAGTTTAACAAGAAAAACTAATATTAAAATTGTTTTGTTTATATAGGCTGTATGACCATGGTCAAAGGGAAAGCAGCACTTGTTAGTGTATAATAGGGTGTGTGTGTGTGTGTGTGTGTGCGCGCTGACGAATGTGTCTTAAAATGGGTTTTGACATTCATTTTGCTTTGTGTCCAGTAGTATTGGAGGACATTAGTCTCCTATAATAGCCTGGCTGTGGCTGTGCTGAGGCCTTTTCTCCTTTACTGACGCGTGACGCTCTTGTGCTTTTCAGTACGATATCTGAGTCAGTACGATGGTTCAGTATGATATGAGTCATTTTTTTTAATATGCATGTGCTGTAATAGGAGTCTTCATGAAGTAAAAGATATGCACGCATGAATGTGCTGTGTGTGTTTATGGGGTTTATTTTGTATGTCGAGAGCATGACAACTAACAGTACTTTATAGCCACAGATATCTAGCGCGTTTCCCTTTCACTGGGGACATCGGGTGATTTAAAAAGACAGTAGCTCTGCAGACACAACAGAAACGGCGAGCAGCACAGAGAACATGGCTGCTCTTTACCTTATCAGCAATCCCATTAAGGACTCATTAACAAGAAAAATAGCACTCAATAAAAGCAATCACGTTGCAGAATAAGCTACAATTAGACAGCCTTATTTTGGCCATTAGAAAGCCTGACCAGTCTCGAAAGATAACTCGGCTTTTCTGTCACCCTCCCCGTCTGCTGGAGTGGATGCGTCACATGACTGTTAGTGTGTGTGCTTTCAGCACAATCTCGCTCTTTCTAGGACAGACATACCTCTGTCTTCGAACAACTGAATTTTTATTGTCATAACAGTAACGCTTGTGATATATAACTGCTGCTATGGTCTGTCAGGAATTTTCTAGCACTAATTCAACAAAAGAGATTATTTTTTTATTCCATTAATTATATATATATATATATTATATATATATATATGTGTGTGTGTGTGTGTGTGTGTGTGTATATATATATATGTGTGTGTGTGTGTGTTATTTGTTTTGTTTGTTTTGATAAACTACTCTAAGCTAAAAGCAATTCTATTAAAAAATCCATTAAAAACAGCACGTTCATTAGACGCATTATTGAATACTTTCACTTCTGCTGCGATGCTAGGAATGAATGCCATTTAACCTCCTCTTTAAAAAAATTTGAAGCTGTTAACAGGTCCAAAAGCAAGATACAAAATGGAAATATTGGGTTGTACAGTACCATAAAGAATATAATGACTCTTAGGTGTTTTGTCCTTAAACTGTTTTAAAGGTGAAGATTAAACAAGAGCTTATGTGCATGATATTAGCGCTACAACAAACCATTAGTATTATTATTACTTTTTTAAATCATATTTATTTTTTGTTTTTAATAATATTTTCATACTCCCCCGTGACTCTAATTAGGTTTTTATTTAAATAATTGATTTTTTTTTAAAAAATATTATTTTAAATAATTGGCTTATCTAGAGATTATTCCATGTTTCAGTGATGGTCTATACATAGAGATTACTTTACCAGTGATATGAACAAACTGGAGCAAACCATCATTTAACAGTAGCGTTTTTCTTTTTTTTTTTTACCAGAAAGACGAGGGCATGGTTCACTCTTGTTTGACCTCAGTCATGGTTTGCGAGTTTGTATTAAAGTTCACCATAAGCACATGAACCTTAATCATGTGCTTATTTTGAGTTGATAAATTTAGTGGTGTCATAGTTGAATTCTGCAGAATCTGTATTAGATTGCTTGATGTCATCTTAAATTATTATGGTTGTTCTCCATCCACAGAAACATTTATCTTTCTTTTAAAAGGCTTATGTAGGCACAAGCTCATTTTGCATTTTAGAAATAGACATGTTACTAATTGGGTCCATTTTCCCCATTTATATTTAGTTTCTATTTTGGTAGTGATAAACCTTCACTGACACGAGTCTCAAATCTGTGTGCTCCCTGAGGTTTCCCAGGCCATTTGGGAGTGGTCTTTTCCAGGATGACAATGTCCCCATCCACAGGGTATGAGGGCTCAATGAATGGCTTGATGAGACTGAAAATGTAAATTGTATGTTATGGCTTTCACAGTCACCAGATCACAACCCAGTTAAACACTTCTAGAAGATTTTGTAGTGAGATGTCTCACTACCATCATCAAAATGCCAAATGAGGGAATATCTTTTGGAAAAATGGAGTACATCCATTAGGGATGTAACGACACATCGTGACATGATGCATTCCAATGCAAAAATGTGACGATGTGCATTGTGGAAATGTGCGGTTCACGTCGTGGAAATCAACATTTTGTTAATTATGCATGTAAAGGTCAAAATCTGTGCACCCCATATATTTAAAGTATATATGTTCTTTTGTGGAGAGCCTGCGAGATATGCACTTGTGAATCCGATAGCAAGATTGCTCCAAATTACAACGGCCACATTGTAACCGTTAGAAAGAGCTCTTCTCCAGCTTTCAAACAAAAATAAAGGTCATGGAAATCGGGCATTTTAGCTGACTTTGGAGCTCTGATTCTGCTACAGGGTTCATTATGTTTCATTCGATCATTTTCAACATCTCCAGGTCAGACACTTTTATTCAATCAAAATTTTTTAATTATTTATTTTTAAGATATGGTCTACCTATAGTACATTTTCTTTACAATATTAAACCTCCGTTCATAGTAATTCTTGATGTATTTAGTTTTATTCAGACAAAACTGCACAGTGTTTTGCATTGTTTAGGATTCAGAAATAAAAAGGAGTCTTTTCAATTTTTCTTCCTTCAAATTTTGTTGAAAATATTCTGAGATTTGAATCAAAACCATGAAGCCAGTATTGTGAACTGAATCGAATTGTGACCAGAGTGTATCGTTACTCCCCTAACATCCATTCAGAAGTGTTCCAGAGAATCTAAGCACATCGAAGCTGTTCTAGTGGTTCATGGTGGCCTAAACACCTTAGTAAGACATTCTGCGTTGGTTTTTCCCCTAAAAATGTATCTATAACGTATTAAGATTTATTTGGTTTATAACTCTTGATATAACGGCATGAATGCTTTCTTTTAATTAATTGTTTCAGCTTAAGAAAGCACTTATGATAGCACTTCATGTAAATATTAGACACAGCTCGATATGCTAACACAGTTGTAATTGGCCAATAACAAGGGAAAAAAAAGACAAAAGGAAAAATCAAAGACAAGATAAGGGTGGAGACATATAACAAACTTATTGCTACACCCCTTTTAAGTCAGAAAGCCACAGACAAACACTTGATTTGAATAGAGCAGTACTGACACATTCTTGGAGTGAAATTACTCACTCTCACAAACACACCTCCATACGAATCACAAAGCCTTGGTATAAAATGACAGCTTTATCACATGGGTGAATGAGAAGGCAGGCCTCGGATGACAGCACAAGCGATGACTCAGTGCCGCTTGCAGTGTGTTATGTCAGAAAGGTCTGTGTGTGCATGTGTGTACGTAGGTTTTGAAAGGCTTAGGGCTGCAGCACAAAGGCTGTCTGTCTTCCACAACCTGTCATTTAACCTGCACTGCTGGTGTGTGGGACTTGGACAGAAAGGCCACAGGCAGAAAGGTTAGCTTGATCAAGAAGTCATCGTTTGGAAAAGGCTTGGAGAGCGTGAGGCTAAGCTAACTTCCTTTCCTCTATCGATGTGAACAGATGGCACTGTGGCTTTGTTCACTGAGTCACTATCCAAATGAGCAGCAAAGCAACTAGGCCGAAGCTCACTCCTTTGTCTGGAAACAAAATGCAAAACACTACATTCCTGCAACAATGTGCAGTGCATAATATTTTCTGGGTGAATATATACTGATTTGGTTTTGCTCTCATGCTTACAAATTTGTTGTGTGACTTAAAAAGTTATGAACGTTAGGTGTTAGTATTTGTTCATATTGACCAAAATGTACTCTTGCTTGTTTGAATTTGCACAAATTTTTCCTTAGATCAGGTTTGAAAATCCACACGTTTTGGGATCATTTTCTTGCTGCCTATGAGCCGTACTTAGAGCTGAGCTAACCACACTTAGCGATGAATTATTTAACAAAATTGTGCACATCGTTAGTTAGACCTCAGGTGTAACTATGTGCTTAAGTGCTACACAGACAGTTGTGTGGGATTAAATACATAAATATGACACTATTAATAGTTTCAGAGGAGGAGAGCATCTTGATTTGAGACTTTGCTTATCTTGGGGACTGTTTTTTGTTTTGTTTTGTTTTTTCCAAAAAATTATGAACATGAATTATGAAATTATGAGCAACACTTAAAGTGAACTGTAACAGATGAATGCTCTATCAGCTTTTCCTTAAAACCATGGGCACTTTGAGAGCACACTGATTTAAAACAAAAAAGTGGGAAGACATTATTTTATTAACTAACTCAAAAATAATTAGGCTATATTAAATTGCATAAAATGTGATAAAATAGCCTATATTCCACACCCACATTGTGATTTCATGACTACAGTTTAGTATCTTGTGGCCAAGGATGTGCTAGATCAAGTGCTATTTTATAAGCTGCCCAAAAATGATGCTGGAAACCATTTTGTTAAAGTAAACCATACAGTGGTTAATGCGATAATTACTACTAGGACTATTTGTGTATTTGTAATATATTGTCAATATACTAGACTTCTAGTAGATATTTCAGTGCTGCCATCTTCTCTTTCATACAGTATATCATCATAATAATCTTTTTTCTGTTTGTCTCTTGCTTTTATATTGTATCGTATTATGCTGTACCGCCAAAAATAATCTGCAAATGCAGTCAGCATTTTCTATACCCCATTTTTTTGGCGTTTACAGTTGCTTTTTTTTAAAACTGAAAAACCATTTCTCAAATCTTCTGTTCTAGAAATCTTCTTTTTGATCTGAGAGGGGGATCAAGAAAATTGACTTAAGCAGCTGCGTAACACGACTCTGAATATGAGTAACTTTAACATAAAATTACGCCAAATCTGAATACGGCCCTATAGGGGAAAATCAGAAATGTGGTTCCATTTAGGTGTGATTTTAACATACTTTATGCTAATCCCTAACAGTGTCATGAAACCCTGCCTGTAAAGTGCGTGTGTGTTCTTATGAAGTCCATCTTTCCAAGGTCAAGGCATCATTGAAGAAATACATTGCTAATGTTGTTACCCAAAGTTCCTCTGTTAGATGAAAGTTTGGCATAATAATCTTTGTGTATTCATGGCATTTCACGTGACCCCAGGACCACCTGAAGCTCTATTTATGTTAGCAATTAATTGGAAAGAATCTGGCTGAGGAGCAGGTCAGGGGGATAATTACAGGGCTTTGGAGGTGTCAGACGCCACATTAGGCCCCATCAAGCCCCTGTCTCTTCTATGGAAAATTAAATGCGGAAATAGTATGCAAATCAGGTCGGATCTCTGTGCCCGGGAAGACTTCCTGGAGTGGCATAGTAACTGACTTGTTATGATTCAGAGGAGGACCATTGTCATGTATATTCATATCAGCGCTCTCAAGTAGTAAGGGAAGACAATGGAGCTGAAAATTCGAAACACTTCGTGCACTTTGGCAAGTGATTACAATTAATATTCGACCATACAAAAGGAAATCAATTGAATACTTTTGGCTTGATTGGCAGTTGAATATTAGCAAAGCTGTGTGAGGCACTGGTCAGGTTTTTTTGTCCATTGCTGCCCATGTAGTTTCAAAAGTCTACATCAAAAGATTGATTCCAGTAATTGGCTAGTACTAGCATTTAAAATGGTAGCTCACTGTTCTTGTGAGATGCTACAGTGTCAGACTTTGCTCTGGTGCACATATTGCTATGATGTACCATGCTGCGATTCTTCACGTTCAACCTATTTATCTTTCTGTCTGAGTATGATGAAAAACTGTGACGGGCTACTGTAAACATCAGCATCTCTCCCTCCTTTTGTTTAGTCTCAGCCTCAGAAATGTGCCTGACAGGAAGCTGATGGGATGATGTAACTGCTGCTCCTTTGCGACGGAGAGAGCAAGTTAAAAACTCACACGTACGTGAGGTAGGGGTTTCATAGACTAGTCAACTGATGCATTCATTAGTCACCACTCTGGGGAGCAGTTGACTAGTCGGAAAAAGCAGCGAGGCAGATGGTAAAGTCTGAAAATATTTCAGACACAATGAAGCCAATCGTACAGCCAACTGCACTGTAGTTTTTTCTGTCTTTTTTTTTTTTCTTTAATGGGTGTTAACAATTTGGTATCAGTCTACATGGACTAGAGGTATGCGCAAGAAGTCTAGAGGTATGCGCAAGGCTGTTTGATTTTAATTGAAAGTAATTCCTCGCCCACTTATTTTTGTTGTCATTTAAAACAAAATAAAATGTAAACAAAATCCTTGCAATGTGGTATAATGAACTCCTTTGTGACTGGCACTGTGTGAAAGAGTGCTTTCAGAGCCGCGGGTTACACATCACTATCCAATCCCCTCATTTTATTTAGAGTCAGATTAGCATTGCATGCCAGCTCAGAGAGGCCAATACGACTCGTTCAACCCCTAAGGTGAGTGCACATGGACACTATTGGTATTCACAATTATAGACTAAAGTTAGACTAGAGGTGTTAAAACCCAAAGAAGTTAATCGACACCACAAGTGAAAGATCATCGTAAACTTTGTCGGATGGTCAGTAAACTGTTGTGGAATTTTCTTTTTAAAAACCTCATTCACCACTCGCTGTTCTGTTGTTTCTCAGTCTGCTCCCCCCCCCCCTTCCTCTCCATGTTCCATGATCTTAATGAGGGCCAGCACTGTAGAACAACTGTACCCTAAAGCAATACTGACTTGGTATAGCAATAGGACCTCTACACTTCTTTTCTGTTTTCTTCTCTCTTACCTGTAGAGTTTTAAATCTAGGTAGTACAGTTTTGCCCACAGCTAAATATATTCATTCTGTAGCCACGACCCCTGCTGTTTAGATCATTGGAAAGAACATTTCCCTAGTCATCTCTCCAGCTGCTGTCAGTGGTGAGTGGTCTGTCTTTCTCTCTCACACCTCTGGCATCCTCCGAACAGGTTTTTTTTTTTTAGCCAGTTATCCAACGTAATGAAGCCTGACATCAAAGTTCAAGTCAAAAATCAGAACACTGCTAAAAACCCTAAGCAAAATCTGAAAGATACATTCTGAATGTCTGTATAGTGCCTTGAGCTTCTTCACATTTTGTCATGAATCTACATAAAATATCCATTAATATTAAAGTCACTATAGTTTCCAAAATTATCTGCCAACAAAACAATATATAGATATGTATTTACAGTGTCAGATTTTTGTATGCTACTAAAGAATTACTTATTAGCACATTGTCAGTAGCTGAGTTTACATTTACATTTTACATTTCCCCCATCCACCTAGTTGAAGCGGAAACTTTCATCTTCTCACCTTCCCTCGTTTCAAAGCATGCTGTGCTTTTTTTCCCCCCAAAAATGCCACCCAAGGTGGACATTTTCACAACTGAGAGCTGGTCTAGATATCGCCCTCTTTCATTGAAAACAGAGGCTGTATTACATGGAATAGCTGCTGTTGTTGATTAGTAACTTATTTCAGATCAGATCTCCTTATTGCTGGGCATTTTCAGCCCCATGAGGCATCCATTTCTTACACACAGAGAAAAATAAAAGCCTCTACTTAAAATTATGAAGAAAGCTTGTGTTATCTTATAATTTTCTCAAAGTTGATGTTGGTAGTCATAAAACAGCTTTCCACAAAACTACACATTGCTCTCTTTCACTTTTCTTTTTACCCAATTACTTGAAATGAAGTTCTCACATATTTCTGTGCTAATGCGTCTACTATCTTTGGGTTCTTGACAGGCTTGTGCCTTCATCTCCATTAAAACAGAATTATCTGCCTGAAGCAGATGACTTGCTAATGAGTGCTAGAAGCGCTGCGTGTCCTTTGTCCTTTCCTTGTGATATCAACCGTGGGACGTTTGCTGTTCCGCTTTGAACACATGGCCGTGGCTTTAGATGCGCCATCAGCAAACAAATCTCAATCATACAGTGAAAGTGAGGCATCCTTTCTTCATCTTTGCTTCATGTAAAATGGATATTTTAGTCCATGTTTTATCCTCCATGTTTCTTTGTTTGCACGCTGCCTCTGCTCTTTTGAAGCAGAGTTGAACTCAACCCCTTAAACCCCCACGAGACACGATCACGTCCAAACCTAGATCCATCACTCTTGTAACTATGTTACATTCCCTTTATGTTTCACTGGACTAACTGAATAGTGAGGTTTTAAGGGTTAATAATGTGTAAGAAAGAGTCTCTTTTTTTAAAAATCACATCACTATTAGTCCTCTTTTACCTTCCTTGCATTGTCTCTCTCTCTCTCTCTCTCTCTTCTCAACATCGCTCTCCTTCCCCACGGCTCTCTACCAGTCGAGTCTGCTAGCCGTCCTTTTTGTGTCCACTCCTGTCTCCCTCCATGTCAGTGTGTACCTCAGCGCTCCCGCTAATAGATTTCGCTGCCAGGCATCCAGCTCCCCACTTCTCTCCCTCACCTTTCAATTATTCAGACGCCACTTATATGCAAATGCGCTTCTATCTAGGATACGTGGGCATGTTTCTTTTCTCCCTACTCCCTTTCTCTCCCTTTTCTCCTTTCCTGGGCTGTTAGGAGAGCTTATCCAGCGGGCCCTCCAGAGCCTGGTTGGATTTGATGCATGGCATGCTCAGCCTCGCCATCCCTCATCTCCTTATGTGTGCACCTCCATCAAATCCGAACTATTAGAGTGTGAGCCAGCGAGTGCACCCGCTTCCCAGCAGTTCCCTAGCAACAACTGCCAGGCACTGGGGCCTGTTCACACTGTATCTCTGTTGCCTAGCTACGTGGGAGTTTTGATTGCCATATGGAAGCTTTTTTGGCATGAGGATCACGCTTGGCTTGGTGCCCTATATTCACCGACTAACACTTGTAAAATACGATCATTGTCGGCTAGCTGAATTAAGCACTGGTATTGTCGTGTATTTAGGAAGGGAACTGTGGAGGCATGATCTTTGATCGATGTTCTTTCAGACTTTGGACTAAGTGGAAAGATAAATGGAAAATTGCCAAAGGGATAGCACACATGCTAAGAAACTACTTTCTGATCCAAGCCAGCATTTAATTCCTTGTGTTCGACTCCTGTCTCTTCTTCCTCCACGCGTAGGTGGTGGAGCTTTATTTGAGTTAGCAGGATCGGTGGGAGGTTCTGGCAGAGAAGGTAGAAGGTCGAGCGAAGGGCAAAGACAACCAGAATGGATGGCCGGATAACTCTAATTAACAGGCATTCAAACATGGCGGCTTCAGGAAGCTGGACTGCTGACTTCTGCTTGCCACCCTCCCGCCTCACCACCTGGTTCAGACCTCATTTCCCAGGCTTCCACAGCGGGGTGACGTGCCCTATTAAAACAGCAAGGCTCAGTCCCAGACGTTATGCTCTGCACGTTCTGCTAATTTCGCTACTCTGGCATACCTGAATGAACTCATCAGGTAATTATCAAGGACTTCATGAGGTAAATCATGTGCGATAGGAAAGAGAAAACACGGTTGTGCAGTGAATGAATGTACAGGGCTTGGGAACATGCTCTTATTGTCTCATACAGGGTTTCATTATAAATCCCAGGATCTCAGTAGATCTCCGATTCCAGGGAAAGTAACGGATTCTGGAGGTTGGTCTGACCACAGCATGATAACTCGCTTCACCGTCTCACCACAGCTACATTCATTTTAACATTTTACAAAAAATATAACAAAGAAATAGCTATGTTTTTTGACATAATTGATCATAATATCTGTATTATATTGTCATATCGCCTAGCTCTAGCTCCTACTGATGTTTTCTTATGGCACGCTAAATATTATAAAGTCATTTGGATGGTGTCTGGGTTTAAATTAACAGTATCACAGCTTGTTGTTTTAAAAAAAAAAAACTTGTTAAAAGGAGCCATGTCTTTTTTTAAACGCCAGAAAACAAATGCTGTTCCAGCACGAGCTTTTGCAGAAAAACAATTAGCGTCTCCAGCTTTCCACGGCGTCTGCTACAGAGACTTGTGGAAGAGTTTTCATACTCAAAAGAATCAGGCTAGGGGCCATTTCTAGAAAAAGTGTGTGTGTGTGTGTGTGGTTGTGGGTTCTATACCATAAAATATTTTTGATTTTACATGCTTTATTTCCAATTATGTTTTTTTTTTTTTATGTCTCAGAATCTGATTTTATACACATTGCATTCGTGAGCCTTTAACAACAACTACACTTATAGCTCTAAATATGATGTCTAGCTTGTTAGTGGGAAGGGTGGCATTGCTGGCCTTTGGTAAAGGCAGGCTTGATGGAGGTCAGCAAAGGTGCATGCACTGGTTGAGTTGCTTGTTGGTGAGTTTGTTGTGCCTGTGATTCTTAATGAGCCTCATCTTTGAAAATCCTCACAGGTGTAGGTGGATCCAAACATGATCAAACTTTAATTGGCAAGTTTTCTGCAATTAGTGAACTCCTCTGCAGGTTGCATCCAAAACATGTGCAGTTCTTCCTCACTGAACTTAGCTTTGATCATGTTGTTGTGTAAACGAATCCTCTCCAACTGGAACGAAGCCTTGTCAGGATTCGGCATTTTAGCTGGCCATGTACTGATGGAAGAGACAGCAAAAGGTAACACATTGAAGTGTTTTTACTAGGGATTTTTTAGGAAGTTGTCAAGCCATTACACTAGTACTATGTCCATGTGGTTGCAAATTTAGTCTCATTGGCTAGTGATATCACACAGGTCTTGTAGGAAAGAAGAAATTTTTTTTTGCTTTAGCAGATTTGTCTTGAAAAAGAAATCCAGTTCAGTGCAATCATAATGCAAAAAAATGTTCTAAAACCTGCCCCCTGCTGAGTGTTGTCATCATTGTTGTGCTGGAGAAGTTCTGACTATTTGTCTCTGCTGACTTTCAGCAGCATTTTAAAAAGACAATACTGCAGACTTGAAGTAGAGAAAATGTGGTTGACAGTTTTGATCACTGTATAACGTTGCTTCACAGACAACTTTGCACAAAGGAAAAAACAGTTTGAAGAGTGCATTGGGTTGGTTGTTGGATGTCGTGCTGCTTCACGCAAAGCCTCTCTCTTCTCCATCCATTGACTGTTTGCCTTCAGTAACAATGAGGTTTATTTTACAAAGAACTTAGAAAGAATTTGTTTAAAAATTTTTTTACAGCAGCGAAAAGATCCTCATGAATTGTTTTACCCTTCAGGGGCAAAAGAAGACGACTTTCTTGACGATTTTGATATCGTAGTATCTTACAAGCATTAACCGTTGAGCAGTGTTGGTTTTATTAATAGATCGACTTTGGGCTTTGAAAAAGAGCTAAAAAACAGTACTTAAATAAAAATTTCAATCCTACGCACTACTGATGAGTCCACACAGGTAACGACGTACAATTCCCACCAGGAGCAGCAGCCTATCAGAAACACGTATTACTGCCTGTACCCCCTCAACTCAGAATTCCTACTCAGGAACTCGGGATGGTCTCCTCAACCCCAAGTTCAGCAAGTGACTTTAAATGAGCATAGCTGCTCACAGAATCAGCTGTAAACAAAGTAGCACTTCTTACCTTTAAACAGGCTATGCTGTATATACAAGTATTTGCATTACATCATTCAACATGCAGACATATTTGCTTGTTAAATCTGTAGCACTGACTGTACACTTCACTGTTTTGAAAGAAGTAACTATACATCACTCATCACAGTTGGCTGGCTAGCTTGTTGCTCACAAAAGATGAACATGGCATCCTTGTTCTTCTCCCACTTTGTAGCAGTTGAAAATGAAATATTTCTGAGTTATGTCTTACCGTTTCCAGGGTAAGTCAAGTGTAAGCATTCAGGTTGCATTTTTTTTAAAGATGACTTTTTTACCGGTGTTTTCCGTCTGGAGAATGACTCCATCATTAAATTGGAAGGTAATCCAACATCCCTTCCTGTCTTTCCTATTAACATTTGCCTGTGATTGCAAGGCAAATGCTTGTGAATGTTCAGCACCGGGCCTAGCTGTAGGGAACGTGCTGTCTTCTTGGTTCTGTTAAGTTCTCGCTGCATAAGGCTGACCTCTTGCACCTGTCCAGTCTGTGCCAAGTCAGTGGGCAATGTGCATTGCCAAATAATGGGAAGATTTGGCAGCGGTACTAAATGCAAGAGTGTTTTTGAACAAAAGCCTGGTGTTTTGAGTACCTCATGCCTGTCGCATTTTGGAGGGTGGTTCCACAAGTGAAAGCACTCATCTCTTAAACTTGATGGAGAAATCTAGGAATGCCAACGTGTGCCCCTCCTCATCCCTGCTCCACTTAACGTGCCAGATTCCTCCTTTTCCCTTTATGCCCTGAAATCTTCACTGGCTTCTTTTCTTTGTCCTCCTCCAACATGTGAAGTTAGCTGCGAGTTATTTATACATGAAGTGTATTCAGTGGAGGTCAGGTACCCGCGTGTGCACACACTCTTAGCTGTTTCTACCAGAATGTTCTGTTTCATACCTCTTCCGGAGAGGCTCGCACCAGCGCTCTTGCTGAGGAGGTCCCCTTGCTGCAGAGATGCATATAATGAAGCGCCTTGTCAGTGGCGTTCTGCTGGATGCGCACAAAATCTCCATCCAAGTCGCAACATGGGAGAAGGCCGCCAGACTCAAATTACTGTCCTCGCCAAATGCTAGCGGAGAAAACTTTTCTCACACCCTCCCTCTTTACTTTCCTCTCCCATCTCCCCTTCTTTCTCTCTTTACATATCTCTTCATTAACCCATTCTTGTCTTCACAACAGGGGCAGACTTGTACATGTCAAAGGTCTTCCTGAGATAGTAAGGTGACAGGAGCTAAATGTGTTCGTGCCATAGCTGTTCTTGTGTTTTTTTTTTTTTTGTTTGTTTTTTTTTTCCCCGTAGTGTACAGTCATTGTTTTTCTTCCAGATCCATATCTACTGTGGAAGCTACACACACACACACCCCTGAGTATGAAATGTAGTTCATGTTTTTTCCTCCATAATATCGTTCCAAAATTATAACTTTCTCTCCCTTCCTTCCTTCATGCAATAAACCACAGCTGCTGATGATATTTACCGCCACAGCAATAAAACCGGCGCTTGAAAAATGTCTCCAGCATCGTGGCACAGGATTAATAATACATTTAAACAGCACAGTGTTGTTCCTGTGTCTCCTTTTAAAGTTTACTGGCGCTGCACTTTTAACGTGTGGGCTCTCAGTAGCATTTATGCGAGCTCTATTTCATACAAGAGGAATGGAGACCACGACAGACTTTATTCTGAATTAAAGGCAGCATATAAAGAAATACATTTTTAGATTTTATTCTTCTTGTTTTTTTTTTTGTTTTTGTTTTTTAGTAAACAAACGCAATCATGAAGATTGTTGCAGGCTGAGAAAAGTGTCATTTTCCCAGCTGATGTATAAATCATCTGTGATCTCTTATAAATCTGTAATAATAAGGAAGCAAACTGTAGTACAGGTACACTTTGTTACTGAGAGTATTATAGGTGCAGATTGTGGCACACATTTTTATGAGAAAAGTTTCAAAGTGTAGTCCTTTAATTTGATTCTGGTATATCCACACCTTGAATTTCTCAACCATGCTCTTAAAATAATAGCTGCTTTATGCAATACCGCCATAACTTAATGTTATTTCTTCCCATTAATCCTTTTTTTTCCCCCAGTCTTTGAGAGAGACGCTAGGTTTAAGTTACAGTATATTTCCAGCAGAGTGCCTCTATTGCACACCTCTTAAGTGTTCCTCAAGTCAGAGTGTTTCGTAATGCTCAGTAAAGGTGCATAAAATCGTCGTCATATATCAAAATTCAGGCTGTTAGTAGAAGTTGAAAACAAGCTTGAATTGTGTTGCTAGATTACACTTGGAATACCCTGTTGTGTGTTTTTTTTTTTTTTTTCTCCCTGTAAAAGCCTAGTTTTGTTTCTTACTCGATTGAAGGTGCACTAACACCACACTGAAGCTGAATCGCTCTTTCAGGGTACAGCAAGGTCACCCAGAAGTAAACACTACACATTCGGTTTAGACTCAAGGGAGCACCCGAGGTGTTTTACACAATGTGCTGTAATTAAATCATTCTACAAAAAAAGCTTTTCATTTGAATGGCTCTGAACTCTGTCTCTGATTCACACTGTTACAGAGCAGTGTGATGTAGCGTTCGCCCTTCAAAACAACAGCGTAGCTTTGTGCGCCTCATTGACCGGTTCTGGCTACACCGTGTGATACATAGGAGATAAAAAGGTACCGCAGTGTAAATGTGTGTAAAGGTTCATTATTTTAGCTGTATGACACGTGCATGATTTTTAGCAAATAGTGTGTGGGCATGTTTTTGTATCTTGGTGGGGACCAAATCCCCACAAGATTAGGAATATCTGATTTTTTTTTTTTTTTTTTTTTTTTCGTTTTTTTTTTTTAAATTAATGCAGCTTTTTCTAAAAAAAAACAAAAAAACAAAAGGTTTCATTTTAATTACTGAGGTTAAGGTTAGACTTCGGTGTAGGCGTTGCATTAAAAATTGTCAATGGAAAGTCCTCATAAGGATAGTAAGACAAATTTGTGTGTTTTGTGTGTTGTGTGTGTGTGTGTGTGTGCGCGCTAGTACAGGCTTCATCTATAGAGCAATAGCTCTGATGTATGAATTGTTTTTAGTGCTATTCATCATCTCATTCCATTTCCTGCGTGCACGGCCGCCTTTGAACCTCACACTCGCTGATGCATCACCATGATTCTGACTCTGACTTTGTGTGCACGGCTGAGGACACAGTCCACCTTAATGCCCTTATCAATCTCTAAAAATTAAGGCAAAAAACTTCTGACTTTGTAATAATAACGCCATATTTCAGTTCAAATTAGCCTGGCTCCTCCTGTACTGCCTGCTCTCTGGTACTCACTGAGCACAGGAGCGGTTGGCTCCATTAGCAGTATTTGAAGCTGAAATCAGATGGCGAGGCATATTTTAAAGGTCAGAACAGTGAGATGATGGGGTGAGGAGCCTACTACTAGTAATGCTCTAGGCTAAATCATAGTTAGAAAGGGATACGCTGCCAAAAAACTGCAAAACCCTGCTGCAGGCGCACAGTCTGTGATATAGAACCACTTCAATAGGTATGGATGCGGAAGATTTCAGACTCGAGGCTCAGTGGCTTGTAATTTTTGGCGCCTATCATGACGAAAACTGAGGCTGGGCAATATCGTGAATAATATCGATATTGTGATAAATTATGCAGCAATCCACATTTCTGAGATACTGTCGTGTCACATTGTAATTTCTTTTAGAATTTTACAAGGTTTTTATAATAATTAATTTTGCTAGATAGTAAATAAATGACTAAATAAATTAAGAAATGAAATAAATAAAGCCATTCAAGTTTTTTCCCCCATTTTGCTGGCAGTTTGTTAGCAAGATAGATTGCATATTGTTGCATGTATTCAAGGATCATGATATGATATATTGTTTGTCATCTTGTCTACCCCAATGATGACAGTTGGCTAGACCAAGTATTGGGGATCCTTTTGTTTACATCCTTGCTCTGGACTTTTCCTTTCCAGTTTTGTAGCTTAAATGTTCCATTTTGCCTTTACTTCACCATGTGCATTTAAACACTTCTCCCAGACCACACACACCATGCTTTTGTCCATAGTTTTAGTACTGTATAGGTTTGAGTACTGTATTTCGCTGCACCATTGCTCACACGCGCGCACACACACACACACACACACACACACACACCAAATTATCCAATCAAGGCCTTGTATTTGAACAGCAGTGAGTAATGGAGCAGAAGCATGTGGCTCCTATTTCCAAATTATTCTTTAAACAAGAGGCTGTTGTTAGTGTGGCCCGTGCCTCCGGGAGCCGCTGCGCTGACAGCTGTTGCTCCATCCCCAGCCATCATCTCTTTTCCTTTAAACCCAACCTCTTGTGTTTGTTTAGTCTTTGGGAATGTCACACATGTCATCGAGGTCTTTGACATCCACACAAGCGCTGTCTGTTCTCACACACGGTTAATATCAGCCGCAGCATAAAAGAGCTGCTCTCCATTGTCTCCCATTTGCTTTACATTATCTTACATTACATTATCTTTGCATTATCTTTACATTAAGAGTGTATGAGGAACGGCCCTAGGGTCCCAAGATGTGTTTAAAAAAAAAAAAAAAACATAAGACAAGAAAGTCTGTAAGGAACGTTGAGGTTGTACTGGTGACATTTTCATGTTTTATTAGTTACATTTTCATTGTGTATTACAGAGATTCAGATGTTAGATTTATTGTCAGAGATGATGTACATCAAACACATTCATATGCATCAGGATAGAAAGTTCAGCTCTGTAGTAGCCACAGTGAAATCTAGCTTCCGCTTGCAACTGTAGAACAATTCTGAAACGTTAGCATTCATAACTTTTGAAAATTGTACACTGCTGTTCTTAATTTAAATTCATTTCTGAAATATTGGTGCACCACTACATGTACGTTGTTGAAGCAGTTCTAAGCATTTACTATCTCTGTTTATCTACAAGCTAATAATTAAACTAACGGTCAATATAAATTCATTGAGCTTGATGTAAATTTAATTTCTGTACAGACTAGGTGACTAATCCTGTTAATAATGTGTTAAGAAGAAGAGTAAACACAATGTTAAAAAAAAAAAAAAAAAAAAGACTTTCATAATATTTGCCTAGCTCCGCTCTGCACTTATTTTTTCACTGACATACATGAATGGTGGAAAAAAATATTGGTAATAGATGAATTTTATCCCAATCCCTGTCCATCTTCTCAAATGTTTAGTTATTACGAGGTTGGATAAGGACTGTGTTCCAAGGAAGCAGGGTGATGCAGGACAGACATTTCCACTGTTGTTTATTTAACAAGGGCATTTGAGGTACATTGAATTGGGATTAATTAGGTCTGACTTCGTTACAACTTGGTACGAAACCTTGGAATAACACACTGCACTAATATTAGCAACTTGTTCTAATCAGACAGAGCAGTTCATTCTGAAATCTGAAATTGGAATGAATTTATACAAAATGTCTGCGTGTTAAAATGCATCAATATTATTGGTCTGTATTTTCCTCAGCTCTTATTCTCATCTAATGAGCTACATGTTAGGTTTCATTCCTGAAGGCCCAAATGCTCAGTGGAGGCCTAGCAGGAAGTCGGTTTGAGATGTTTTCTGCCAAAAAGCTCCCCGACGCTTTCATTTATTTATTTCTTTCTTTTTCCGAGATCCACTTTTTGTGGCCATTAGGGCCGCTCAGGCGCTCTGGGAAGGCCGTGATAACCCCTATTTATTCGGGCGGGGCCGTTCGTGAGGCCTGTCAGTCTGGACATTGATTGATGAGCGATTCTTCAGGAGCTGCAGCAGATAATCCATCAGGAGAGTGGTGGAGAGCTGAGCCGGCCCGCTGTAGACAGCGTTTCACTTCCTGATCTTCTTGATGGCATGGCGTCCCCGAAGAGTCATTCCCCAGAGTGTTTTATTTCTGTGCATGAGGATTACATGGGAAAAATCTATTCCTGACCAAATTCTGTGTCCCTGTTTTTCCTTTTAAGACATAATTCTGAGGCATAAAAGGCATAATTGAGTGATTTTGACAACTTTTTTTTGTTTCTCTTCTTGTTTTTTGTTAGTAATGTAGATTTGTTGTATAAATCTATTATAAATAGAAATAAATATGCTACAGTTCTTCTGAGCTGAACAGGATTTACACGGCACGCCGTGTTCTGACTTGAACAAGGCACAGCCCTTGTGGGTTAAAACATGGCAAATATTGCTTGTCTAAACTGAAAGCAAATATAAAGTGGAGAGGACAGGCATGTCTTGACAAAGAACTCTCCGCTGATTTCTCTAAAAGATGGCATTTTGAGAGGGTTGAGTAAAGTAGCATTCATTCTGAATAGCAAGTTGACGGTGTCGGAATCAATAATACCTTAATATAATACCTTAATATTTTTCAGACAAACGCAATTCCAGGCAAAGATGTTCGGTAAATGAATGAGCGAAACTAATTATGTGACTGTTTATCCTCTTTGTTTTGTAAAATTAAGAACAGTGTGAGAATATTTGGCATGATCTGAATCTTAGGAGCAATTTCATTTATCTAGGGGTGAAAAAAAAGGACTGGCTATTTCATTGTATTCCAAACAAAATGGGGACAGAAACAGATTCCCTTTCTTTCTTTGCTTTGATAGGGGTAAGTACAGGAAGTCTCCTAAACGGATGTGTTTGCTGCACGTGGACCAGATAATGATGATAAATGCTCGACATCGCCCATCACCACGATGCTGCTGATGATCTGCCTCATCCATCAGACAGCAGCCCGAGCGATCGGCCGCCAACCGCAGTTTGTTTTGATTAGCCACGCAATTAAAGAGGAATGACAGTCAATGAAGGAGTAATTCGAGTGACAATCTCTCTTTGATTAGTCTTGAGAAGTCGGGAGTCGTCAGATAGCTGAGGCGGAGTTTTCTAGCTTCCAGAGGCTGCGTCTCTACCTGCCATGACAGTGCGAGCGACGAAGTTGACAGACAAATGGCTGGGCTCTTTTTCTCGCCTTAATCAACTGATTGGTAGTCTCATGCAGCATGACAGCTGCTTTCTCTTCCTCCCTCGCTAAACCTCTGTCTTAGCTTTTCAGACATTCCACAAAAATATTATCACTTTTTGCTGCATATGGTTTGCCCTACACTCACACTAGCAAGTGACAGGCGACCATATTCCCGTCTGATAAATGAGTGACAGACCAACATTTGAATTGAGACTTTCTCAGATCTATTGAACTTGTTTGGTATGATGTTAAAGCAGCAAATCCAAACGACTGGCTCAAATGATTCCTCAGACCAGTTGTATGGTGTGTGCGGTTAGTTCCCATTTACTTTTTGACAAGAAAAAAAGGAAGAAAAACTTGTAACCATGGTTTCATCTTATCCTGTCATATACGACCTCTCGCAAACTGTGTATAGAGACATTATGAAGATAAATAAAGCTTGGAAGGAAGGAACAGCGATTGTTTATGCCTTCGGTGAGTGTTTGTAGTTAGTATAGTTAGCCTGCTTTGCTAATCTGCCAAAAAAAACTATTACGAAGCCTAGCACATAGCATGTAAATCAAACAATTTTGATACTGATCAGTGCATTATTAGCTTTAGGAGCTATATAAAGCTACTACCGTTTCTCATCAAAATTTAATCGCCGCATGGTGCACAGCCACAAGCAACAACAGCCAACGTGGACGGTGAAAATAAAACTTCCGTTTTAGATTAACTATCCCAATCCCTAAGAGCCTCAAACTGTGTGTGCGTGTGTGTGTGTGTGTATATGCATATATAATATGTATATAATATATATATATATATATATATATATATATATATATATATATATATATATATACTTTTTTTTCCGTATATATCATTTTACAGGGAAAAAAGTTTCCAGCCAGCTGCTATAGCAACAGTCTTGATGAAAAGAGAAGAAAGAAGAAGGGTCACACTCTCACACACCTTTTTATTTGGCAGTTGACATGAAGGACTAATTTTGGAGGAAGTACAATCTTGTAATTGCATTCAAATGAGGAATTTTGGGCTCCTTGGCAGACAGTTCTGTGCCACGGCTTGAAGCAAGTAGCACAATAGCAACATCATAAAATTTAATGAGTTACTTTATGCAGCAGCTGATGAATGAGCCCCAGTATATGTCAGCGCTGAATGAATATGCAGCGGTTGCTGACTTGTGATGAGTTTGTCATTCAGTGTCCTCTGGGGGAGTTTGCCTTTCCTATTTTCATGACTTTGACATGCTTTGTTGGTACTGTTTATATGTGAGAGTTCTTTGTTCAAAGAACTCGCATTAAACCATTGCATTAAATTACCACATATTTTTCTTACCCATTTTCACTCTGCATGACTTTTATTTGTTGATGCTGTTAACATACACTTAACATGCAAATCATTTCTTCGTGCAAACATTTCTGCTGTTTCCTCGCCTTTACTAACTGAATATTTTCTTTCTTTATTTCTTTCCTTTTTCCGCAACAGGAAGCTGATTTTTAATTTACTGCTTCTCAAATAAGGCATTTAAAAGCCATTGAATTACACAAGATTGTTATATTATTGAGATGCATTACTCATTTCTGAGCATTTCAACAATAACACTTCAGCCTCTGACAATCTCCTCTAACCAATCACTAAATCTATGTGAGGTTCAAATGCGATGATTTAATTGCGGCTATGCAGTTATGTAATCATGTCACGCACCTTTTCTGGAATATATGGCCCGATTCTCTCTTGACCTCCCGACTGTATGGAGAGCATCTTATTTGAAATAGCTTCTGACTGGCGAGTGAATGAGATCACGTATGTTTTCCCCAAAGCCTTTCTCCTACATGACAAATATACCACACTTTTCATATTTCAATACCAAAACATAGAAAAAGCAGAACATCCAAGTATAAAATTTGTAGTGCATGTCAAATGTTTGTGGGATTTTGATCACAAATATGTGACGTGATCAGTGGCCACCAAGAAAACCAAACTGATAAAGAATATTAGTAATATTCACTGGTGATGAATATTAGTAACTTGCAGACATGATAATGTATTAGTAACTTGCCGCGGAGTGAATTTGCACCAGAGCAGGGTGGTGCGATAACAGCGAACGCAATCCGTCAGCAGAAGCCTTCCTCAATCTTCTCTTCTCTCCATGCGGCTGGGGAGGGGCAGATTTCTATCGCGTGCAGTCGGAGGAAGCCGATACTACACAGCACGATCATTTGCAGCGTCCTGGGCTTTCTCGCATTCTGACACCGAGACACTAATGCAACATTGGCTTGCCCACAGCGTCGCAAAAATGACAAATAAAAGAGAGGCAGGGCAAGAAATAGAGGGGACAACTGTTGGAACTAGACAACTGTTGTTCTTTTAGAGGAGTAGACAGAGACAAGAGATACACAGGAAAACAAACGGCAGGGGGGCAGAGAGGGGCAGAGAGACACAGAGAGATGTACGTAGAGACGGAGAGAGAGATCAGAAAAAGGGCACAGACAGAGACCGTGAAATCCGCCCCCACATATCTATATAGAGAGATGAAGAAGGATGGAGAAACTGAGATATTTTAAAAAGTTAAAAATAATTTAAATTAAATTAGGTGAGGAATAAAACATCTGGGGGCGTGCTTTTATATGAACATAATGAATGAGAGAAGCAGAATTGCTGTAACCATCCTAAAGTTGATTATTTTCCAGTAACGGCACTTTCCGCAGTGTTTTGATCCTCATGTGCCATAACAATTTGCCAACGATTATCATTTTTATTTATTAAAGAGTGACACAACATACTTTTTTATCCATCCACGAAACAAATTACTTGGTTATCTCTTATGAAGTAGACCTGTCACCAGCTTTACTCGGACTGTGGCCAGATTGTGGAATTTGTACAAAATTTATACAAAATTTTCTGTCTGTCCGCTGCATTCCATGCACAGAGGTCAAGAGGAGAAATACCTTTAAGACTTTGTGCGTACACTTTCCCATAAACCCACAGTATCCTCGACACTCAGTCATTCATTCCATTTTTTCATGGTTATTTTCAAAGGTTAGAAGTTCATTGACTTTATTAAAAGACGACGAGGACAAGCAGGGCTGGGTTAACATCATTACCCAAAATTGATGTTAATTTCCCTGATGAAAGGGTTAGTAACACAAGAGGACATGTATGCATTTGTTTGGTGTTTGACAAAGCCTCTCCAATCCCATTTTCCACCAGAATGAGCTTCTTGGAGCCTCTTTCATCTTCCTGATTAGTGTAAATAGATTGATATTAATACTGTTGTGAGATGGTTTGACATGTACGCTCAGGTCCAACATTAAGCATATTCACTTGCTTTGTTCAAAGAACTCGCATTGGATTGTTGCATTAACTTTTCACTCATTTTCATTCTGCTTAGACATCTGTTGATGCTTTTGATTTACACGTAACACGTTGCTGCTATACAACCAGTAAGATGTTTGTGCATTGATTTGGCTTGCAGCTAGAGCTGCTGTTATAGAAAATTAATCAACACCTTCTGACCAATCAGATTGTAGAATTCAGCCACACCTTGGAGGTTGAATTCTAAACCCCTGTAGCTTGTTCTGTCCACTGTTTCCATTTTACAGTTGCATTATTTTAGTCTTAGTAACTCGCAGATGTGGTTACAACTAGCAGGTAGGTGAGTAAACCCTTCCTGTAAATGCAGAAGGGCCTCCGAGTGAATTTGCAACAGAGCTGGAATATATTGAGTTTTAAAAATTTTTTGGTGACTTCAGGTTGTAACATGTGCGATGGTTTGTGTTCAAAACTTATTACTAAGGCATGAGGGTAAGTATTTTGATTTTCTTGGACAATTAATCTGGTACTCCTTGTGCTCTGCAGGGGAAAAAACAAAAAACGATAACCTACCATTTGTAACCTAGCAAATGTTTCAGCAGTAGTATCTTTTGAGTCTGCATGTTTTGCTTCTTATTCCAGCACAATCACATGCAAACACTGCTACATTCAATTACACCATCTGTTCTTGCAAAATATTGCATCTTGTATTGGTAGTTTCATTAGTCATTTTTGTATGAGTGCGTAGCTTTATTTGCAGAATCCATTTTGTGGAGTGTTGCAGGATTTTTGCTCAGTAATAAGAAAATGATTTGCTTTTTCACCGTTATTGTGTGTGTTTGTTTTTAAATAGAGTTTCCTGTCTTGTTCTGCGTAAGGCTTTTTTTTTTTTTGCACTAGCATTCTCAATTCCCAAACTAGTATATCTTCTGTTGAAATCATTTCAGCTGACAGCTGATTTGTATCCACTACCCTTCCTTCCTCTCCAGTTACTCTGGAATGTTTGAAGGGGTCAAATTTGTAACCATAGCACATATTTCACCTTTTTCCATTGAAAACAGCAGCTTTGTCAGTACTCCATACTTCGGTAAAGCAGTTGGCACGTTGTTGTTAGTTCAGTGTGTCAATTGAATAAACATCTCATAGTCTGACGGGATAATTATAGAAGAATTTCAACATGGCGACCACAAACCTTCTGCTTGAGACCATGCATGCTAAGGTGGCACAGTGGTGCAGCGGGTAGCATTACAGCCTCAGAGTTCCAGTGCCTTCGTTTCCATCCTGAGCTGCTGATTTTCATATCTTCTTCTCATGTCCATGTGGTTTTCCTCTGGGTTCTTCCGTTTTCTCCCACTCTTAAGTCTATATGTCCATGTTTTTGCCCTGTCACGGGGCTCTCCTTTAACACTGCAAGAAGACTGCCTGTCCTAACACTGAGTTGACTTACAGATACACAGCTAGCTAGTTTCTCCTAAATGGCTAAATAAATGGTGCTTTGCTAAACTACAGATTATGAACCAAACATGGCTTGGGGTTGTGGTGTACCACTCTATACTGGATAAAGACAAACATCTGTTCAAGATATTTATTTACATCGTGTAACTGGTTACATATTCTAGTGTGTAAGGCTGGAACGAAGCGGAATTTCATTGAGCAGACCAAAACCACCTACCAATAAAGCGAAGTCTTGAGGTGGCTTCAATTACATAAACATTTTTACCAGAAAAAAACTGGATGTTCAGTTAAACTACTCCTAATATTTATATGCATTTTTTAAAAATATTTTTGGCTGTTATCTAGGTAATACACTACGCTTTTGAATGACAACGACTGGATATATTTTCTTTTTATCCACACAGGTTATCTGTGGGTTCTGTACTAAATTCCATTTAATCTCTATTCTCCTTTGGCCTTAGGCAGGGCTCAACCAGGCAGAGGAACCAGTGGTGTATGATTTATATTGCGTGAAATATTATTAGAGTTTATTTCACAGTTGTGCGGGGTCACACGTGGTGAGCGTGCTGTCACTAAGTGTGTGTTTAACAGTGGTAAATATCCCGAGCAGCAGTAGGTGGCTGAGCACGTTTCTGTGTCGGCAGTGTCTCCCTGTGGACACTCTGTTCAGCAGCATTTTAACAGCTGCTGCCTGACCAAACACACACACACACACACACACACACACACACACACACACGATCACCACCATTACTGTTTTAGACACACATTCAGTTACCTTAAAGTGAATATAAAGCGAATTATTTTTTTTGCTGGAAGAATGAAATTCTGTCTGTGCTTCTATGCATATTTATGTGCAAAGGTGGTACATATACATCAGCATGTGAGAAATCCACCCCCGTCTTGTCTGTGATAGGTGAGTCCACCTGTGTTGCAACAAGCTTTGCCAGTTCATTTGCCTTTCAAATCATAGCACTGGCTTAAAGCCACAGGCAGACGTGTTTTTTTTTTTGTTTTTTTCCCCTCTCTCATTAGCCTCACGCTTCTCTGGGAACCCTGTTTCCAGTTCAGACGCTTGCAACTGAGCATCACAAACACAAATCACTGATCTCCGGCGTTTTATTCATCATAGTGCCTTAACCCCATGCACCATAACACAAGCCAGTGCTTTGTCTGGACACATGCACATGTTTACAGTCACGACTGGCACTTAGTCAGTGTTTATTTGGCATGTGTTGTGGGTTTATGTTAAGTGGTAGTATTCCAGTTTTAGGCAAAAAAATTAAATAAATTAAGGAAAATGGTTGTCTCTCCTCATGGACACAGTGTTCATGCTGAACACACAAATGAGCCTTACAAAAATGTGAGTTTTTAGCCCTTTTTGCCTGCACTTATCGTGTTCCATCCAATTAAAGCTTGTTCTACACGTTTTTAAAAAGCATCTCTAACAATTTTGGAGCACATTAATTTCAATGTTGCACACTCTAATATATTTTCATAATGCTTCTCCATGAATAAATATTAAGTAAACGCTAATTCATTATGAAAGGAGCAAAATTAATACGCTATCGGCTGTGTCTAAATGAAAGTAATTGCTGTTTTCAAAAATTATTTTACACTTGCCAAGAAATGCTGGGAGAGCATGAAACTGCTACCCCCCCCCCCCCCCCCCCCCCCCCCCCCCCCCCCCCCCCCCCCCCCCCCCCCCTTTCTTGATGCCTCCATCACCAAGGGAATCGTTCCTGATGGAACCATGACAACCGGAATTTGTTCGGTTAAGGTCAAAGATGGGAGAAAACGGATGTTACATCATTGAGGCTGTTTTCCCATGGCAGGGATGCTGCTGGGTGTGTGAACGTTAATGTGTGTTCTGATTCTGAGATCCGTGTGCGCTGGTCTGAAACCTGGGAAATGACCCAATGTCACATTACACACACATAAATAACAGTGGAACACTTGAAAATGGTGCTCTGGTTCATATCCTTAGCTCTTAGGTAAATTAGAAGCGCTTGTCACTGTCCTTGTAGCATCCTTGTAGCAGCTTTTAAATAGCCAAAATGGCCGCTAATTAGTTAGAAGTTTTGTAGAAAAGCACAGTCAAGATGTCTCCTCAAGGCGACACACTGTTTAATGTGCTTGTGTCAAATAATAATAATAATAATGAGGTTCTTGAGTATTTCTAACACAGTTATAACACTAAATAGCAGTTATAATCATTTCAAGCCCGCTGTTTAGCGAACTACCAGAGAGCTCCTGTATACACAGACATGTGTCATAAATAAATCAGGAATAATTCGGTCATGTTATACAGGCATAGGTCAGTCTCCCCAAGAGAGCATGGTAGTTAATATCTATAGCCTTACATTACCAGTAGATCATATCATGTATAAAATGTCTCGAGAATTTGTAGCAAATGTAGCACAAAACAGCCATTGTGTATTGCTTTCAAACTCATTAGTTATCCATCTCTCACCGTCTCTCACTTCATTATACTTTTTTATACTTCTGGGTTTGCAAATCTGTGAACATGTGCAAGTGTGTAAACATATATGTGTATGTGCACTTGAAGACAAAGCACGAAGAAGCATATCTCAACATTTCACTGTAGTAGAGAGAATGGATAGAAGAGAATGGCTACAACTAGATGGGGAAAAAAGTTATTTGTTCACATTGTACTTGAGAATCATTTATAGAATATTGTGCTAAAATTTCAGGCTTCTAAAAGCTTCTAAAAACTGTCACATTTACTATTTTCGTAACGGTTTAAATATAGCTGCACAAATGTGTATAAATGTAGTGAATTTGACAGATGGGACTATTGGATAACTAGCAGGTTGGAGCTGGGTTGCAAACAGACAGCGTAGGCAAATGTTCAGATGGTATGTAAAGTGGCCGGAACGAGAGTGGTTATTCTGACCAGGAAGGTACAGGGGATCTGCTTAACAGACAAATTATAGCTCAAACTACATTTCCAACACTAAAGAAGATATGTAAAGATGTTTTACTGCATGGCCAAATGCATGTGGACACCTGACCCTCACACCCATATGAGGGTCTTGTCACAAATTTGTAAGCAGGCAATTGTCTTTGTATGTAGTAGCATTAATATTTCCTTGCCCCTGTGCACAAAGTGAGGTCCATGAATACGTGTTTTGCCAAGGTTAGAGTGGAAGAACTCTAGTGGCCTGGTCAGAACCCTGACCTCGAGAGTGGAGGCTGTTATAGCAGGAAATGGAGACCATGCTTTGAGACCATGTCATAGTTGCTACAGGAAGATGCAAGAATAATGTATACGCTATTAGCGTCCGGTCAAGTTTTCAGATTCAGATGTATGAAGGAATGTGTTATATCATAATACAATGCCACTCTTTTAGTCTTTCTTGAACTCTCCAGATTCCTTAGTGAACCAACTTCATTTTAAAATCCGCCAGATGCATGACCTGACTGCGTGACCTGACTGGATGTCCTGACACTTTAAGGTCATTTATGGCCATCCCAGATATTGGAAAATGGAGTTTGTAAAACAAAAAAAAAAGAGTGCTTTCTTGGTATGGTATGTGGTTGGATGGTTAAAGCATATCTGAGAGTCTGTATCAATGGAAAATTTTCAAATCTATAGAATATGCCTCTATGCTCAGTCAACAGACGTCGTGTAGTCAAGATTTTGGAGGCACGCACATCGTCTCCTCATTCCCACAATCCCATTTTCTATATCTTGATGCAAATATGTTTATCTTTGCAGAAGTATCAGTCAGCCCTAATAGACACTTAGCTCTCTCTCTCTCTCTCTCTCTCTCTCTCTCTCTCTCACTCAACTCCCAAGCGAGACATGATCACACAGAGTTCTATAATCTATAAACTGATTTATAAGGAAACCCACTGGCCGTGTAGGACACCTCAGTAGCACCTCCCACCCAGCTGCTCTGTTAAATCGCTAATCTGAATCACATTTAACACGTTTATCAACAGTATAAAAAACTGAGTTATTCGTACAACCATGAAGAAGCAAGTAAACAAGAGAACTAATGAAAGGTAAAAGGCAGTTAAGATTTAAATGTCCTCGCACTTGGCTGGATTTGTGAGAGTCTTAGCAAAAGAAAGTCAAGATAGGCAAAGGAAAGGATTCAATTTCACTTTCTGAAATTCTGACAGAGGGCAAAAAGGCCAGTTTTTGGAGAGGAATGTGAAATTACATCTACCAGTAAGAAAAAAATGTATACCTTTGTTACAGAACAGCGATGGATGGATGGATAGATAGATGAATGAATGAATAGAATTTAAGTTTTTAAACATGGAAATTAATTAGCCTCATGGGTGTGTGCACTCAGCAGGGCCGTAAGCTTGTTAGCCAGAATTAATTTATGAAGAGGGGGAAAAAACAGTAAAATTCATTGTAGTTCCAGTGAATTTAAATTACCTGGTGTTTCCAGATGGCAGTAGTTGAAATACACAAATTTGCATAAACACCTGGTGTGTGTTAATTTGATTTTTTTTTTTTTAAGCCAGACATAAACAATTAAAATACATGCTATTGTAGAGACAATGTTTTTTTTTAATCTAATATTAAATTATATAAAATAAGTAAATAAATAAAAGAATACTTTTTAAGTTTGGGCTATAAAGTTTTTTCACCACCTAATAAATGTGTTTTCAGTTGAAACCTGCAGTGACGTTCCTTGTGGTCTTGCCATGCTTGAAACAATAATGTGCTTTTTTAACAATGATAAATGTTTATTTTCTCTGACATTGTCTCGCTGCTCTTGTCTGCCATGCTGCTATGAGCACGCTTTGACAGTTTGACAGCGACAGATATGTTTGAGACCGGGGAATGAAGAGTGAAAGCAGGGGAAAAGAAAAAAAGGTGGGGGGGGGAGCGGAAGAGAGAGACTACATCTAGATTTCTTTATGACTCAAACGCTGATGAACTGAGACACGTCCTGCGTTCCGACAAGCAGACTTTGAAAAGCAGATTTATGATTGTCACGACTCAGGAGTGTGTTTTTCATCTCACAGGGATTGACTAATATGCACACAAGAACAACATCAGTTTCTGCCGCAGAAGCAAACTGTTTTCATATTTTTTTAGACGTGGACCCGATGTTGCTGTCAAAGCTGCTAGCTCTTGACTTTGTGACATTTTCATTTTGATTTCTGTCTGCTTTCCCCGTGCCACCATCAATACGCTTGTCATGTAAGCATCGTCTCACCTATTTAAGCCAGACTGAGCTTATGATGTGTCTGGTTGCTGTAAAACGAAAGGTGATGATTGACTTCTCCGAAAGAAATAGTGTTCTGTCATACACGGCAAAGGCAACTGTTAAAGGATTAGCATAGAAGTTTACAACAGGTTTCCCTTTCAGAAAAGGTTCCAAGTACAACACATTTAGAAAGCTCAAGCCATTACTCATCCAATGGACTCCTTATGAAACCTAAGAGTGCACCAGGATCAGCGTATTCACTTATCTTTCATGATAAATAAGTAACACCATGCCAGAAACATGAAAGGCGTGATAATGAATGTTACGCAATCTATGAATATGTGACAAGCTCCATAATTTAGTCCTACAAGCTTTCTGGAAATGCTTTTTGGCCTCCCGTCGACACAGCTTTCTGTGTTACTGAAAAACGTCGCTTCTTCTCATGGATGAAGGCTCTGACGCCACGGTGTCAACCTCCGCATGTCCTTTGTGGTACTGTGTGCATTGTGAATGTGTTAGAGCTCTGTTTAAGTGAAATGTCTTATTTGATAACATTGTTTATAATGTAACTTCGCTTTGTTTTATTATTCAGCCATCATGTGGAGGCACTAGAATGTGATGGACACTACTCTTCCTGAATTCACCACTTTGATGGTGCAAACCCCGTTGCAGTCTGAGTTTCTGGATAAGGTCCGGGCGTGTACTTTTTATTCATGTGTAACCTTGAGCAGTGGTTCCACCTCAACGTTAGGCCGCACATGTAAATCACCGTCATTTAGCGTTTTTGAAATTTTGTGTGGACAGAGAGCTTTTTGAAAACACTTCATGTGGATGGGAATTGTTTTGTAAACAAAGGGGTAAAAACTATTTTTTTCTGTATCTGTATATCTGTGTGGGGCCTTAGAGTAAGCTCTAAACCTGAACAAAACGTTAGCATGTAGCTGAGCAATGGAATGTTGTCAGGGAGCCATCTTGAATAACCAGAATGTCTTTTGTTTCCATTCATGATTGCTGTTGTCCTCTGCCACTAGGTGGTGGCGGCATTGTGTTCTCAGGTTGTCCGAGCGTCTGTCCTTACGAGATTCTCGTTCAGCGCGATATCTCTAGAAGGAGTGGTTGAATGTTTGTATCAATGATTTGTATGGAATTGGAATTCTAACCAGCAATGAACTGATTTTGGTACTGAGACAAACAGGGTCAAGGTTACAGCAAGGTCAAATGTCTGAGAGAGTTTTTCTTCAATAAATTCCTTCCTGTTTGAAGTATATTTTAAGGGTATTTGAGGCATACAAATTAGTAAAGAGAAGGACTAGACATGTGTGCAGCGGACGCATCCTCTTCTACGCCGTTGGTATCAAGTTCTACTGGTTTTAGAGAACAGAGACTTTTCCTGGCGTTTGACAAAATTCTGTCTTTTAAAATTAGATAAGTGACGGCTGGTTACGATATTGAATGGGTGGGCTAAAAAAAATTGTACTACCTATCAGTAACTCTGAGTTGAGTATTTTGTTGCCATTAAAATCTACTGTGCACTGTTTTTTTTTTTTTTTTTTTTTTTTTTT
>CM040977.1:28264180-28306520 GCA_022985145.1 Pangasius djambal
AAACATCTAATAGGAGTCTAGTATATCGCCAATAAATTGCTGCATAAATAGTCCTATTTTGTAATTTTCACATTTATCACTGCAAATATGGTTTAGTTTAACAATATGGCTTCCTCAATATTTGGAAACTTATAGCACTCGATCCAGCACATACTTATTTATGCATTCTGGGTTTTTTTGTTTGTTTGTTTTTTTGTTTTGTTTTTTTTAAATATTGTGCACCGACAGTTAATTAAACACTTAATGTGGCCATGATATACTAAATCAAAACCATGAAATAATGTGTGCACAGGATGGAAGCTATTTTTTACAGCTTTTAATTCGCTTTGTTGAATCGTTGGATAGAAGGATAAGCTGACCAAAACTCACGTGCCATGCTTACAGTTCACGATATATTAATTCGTGTCTGTTAAGTCTGTTAATTTTATAAAGAAACAAATCACTCCTTGAGATACACAATGTCTGTGATTATGATGTCTCCTCTGACGTTCTCCTCTATACAGAATCACACGTAATTGAGACATGCATCTGTTTTATGCAGACTCCACCCCACTTGCACATTTCCCACACAACAGTCTATATAAACAATATTGTTGAAGTCTATAGTTACACTCACACGTATATGCACGTGTAACTCTACTCTGAATACAGTCATTTGAGTAAATTTTTTGGTTATTTCTTTAAATATTGCAAGAGAGGCCTAGATCAAAGGCTCTCTATTGCCAAGTGTTACTGAGTTACTGGGTTTTAGTGGTGCTGGCTAACAGAGGCTCAAATTTATTACCTGGCGTCAAGCTCTTGACAGTGCCACTCCAGAATAGCGTCTTTTACTAGGTTTTGAGATGGCTCGGGCGCTAAAGCAAAGTGACTATAATTCATCGAAACCACCTGGTGATTCCCCCTAGTCACCTTCCTTGCTTCCTTTTTGCCAGCTGCTTCTCCTGCATCCAATCAATCTTGCCGTAGACCGACCTTGAGTCCAATTCTTCCACTTTTCGGCATTCGGGAGCTTATTCCCTCTTTGCTGTTACTCATTAGGCAACACACCTGTGTCCAGACCCAGATTAAAGTCGGCTCATGGTACTCAGTATTGCACAAGAGCCAAAGGCAATGGTTTGAAAATTGAGGGGGAAGAAAAAGCATAATCTATATGGGATGGGTCATGGAATACACGGTAAGGGTTTTAATTCTAGCAAACCGAATGAGGAGCTAAGGAGCTATGGATATATGCAAATAAGGCCAGAAGTCTCAGGCATACAGTATAAATGATTACCCCAAGATTACATTGTCATAAATAAACTGACAAAACATGGCTGAGGAAAAGATAGGGTTTGGATCACATACTCACATTGTGGTTTAGGATGAAAGGAAGCCGAGCAATTCAGCCAATCTACTAGCTGTCTTGGTCCATGAACAGGGGCTTTAATAGATCTTGGACATGGTCTATGAAGCATTGAAGCAGCAAAGACATGCATAATTATAATGCATGTCTGCAGGGAATAGCTTCCTGAAACAGGATATGAAAATTAGTTTGAAGCAACACACTGTTCTCCAGTCCAATTACAAGTGCCAGTTACAATTACAAGGCAAACACCTCCTGAATAAATAAAGATTAAATTAATAAGTAAGAATTAAAAGTTTGCCCCCGTGCAGGTAGACATCTGCATATTAATTTCCTCAGTGCCACCACCATGTTTTTGTGCCTTATACCACAGTGCTGTTGGTCAGAAAGTGTTGATTTATTTTCCATAACAGCAGCTCTGACAGTAGAGCCAGCTATAAGGCAAATCCCACGGTTATATTAATGTGCTCATTCTAAAAGGTTAACAACTTGCACAGGGATTTGTATGATGGACACTTCACATAAACAGACTAAAAAAATGTGTATCACCACCGATATGGTGAAGTTTTCTGTAAAGAGATTTTTATTTAACATTGTTGGAAGGAATATTAACTATCTAGTATTATCTTCGAGTGAGAAGAAATAGAGGCTTGTGAGGGAACGACTGTTTATCGCTGTTATACTGTAAGTGTTACAAATAACTTGCTATAAATGGATAAAAAGTGTGAGGTGTTCTTAATAAATTCTCATTTGTCAGTGTCTGCAAACTGCTGTGGTGTAAGAGGAATAAAACTCTGCAGGATCAGAGTTACTCTTACAATCCTGAAGTTAATTATTGTCCAATGATAGCATGTCCCAAAGCTTTTTACTCCTTACTTAATCCACACAAGTCTAAAGAAATGGAATAATTGTTGTTTTCCAGCGCATGAAGCATGTATATTTAATGATGAATTTTCTGTGTCTATATAATGATAGGCATAACATATTTTGATAAAGATGCTCTGAAATCCAAGAGTTAACATCCTCTCTGGTTTCTTTAATAATTAATTTGTTCATCTCTCACTAACTATTTCGCTCCAAATGACCTTTCATTACTCATAAAATAATTTTACAAGTTAAATAGACTAAGACCCCCTCTGGAGCTCAGCTATAAATACTTCTTTTGAGGTGTATAATTTTTTTTTCTGTCACAAGGCCCAATCGATGCTTCCCAAATAGGACTGCTTTTCATCTCGAGGGCATGAAAGACAAACGAGACATCAATAAGATTAAAAAGGATACTTTGTAAATGAAACACCTCAATAACACAACGTTGGGGAACGCTCTCACTCTGGTCACGCTGTTGATACAGCTTTATATTGGCCTATAGAACTTCCAAGGTCCAGTCGATAAGCAGCTTGGCATTTTATGGGCGCTGTGCAGCGGTGAGGTCGGGGCCGTGCCGTTCCACCTGGATGGCGGCGGGCATCCATCTTTTGTACAAGTGAACGAGTGTGTTTGGCCGTGTTTGCCTTTGGCTCTGATGAAGTGCTCCCTCCCTGAAGGTGACCTTCTTTCTCCCTACCTGCTGCTACAGTCTATTAAGCACCTTAATGATGACCAGTGCCAGTGGGCCTCCTGTCCAGCGGTGGATGAGAACATGAGGGACTCTTCTTCCCAAAACAAGTCCGCCTCCTTTTGTCTGTTTGTCTTTCTCATGCCTCATGGACCTTCGATTAAGTGTCTCAGTGTGGCTTGGCATACAGCTGTATATTAAATCGGAATTGTGCGACAGAGACAACTAGGATGCCTCTGAGTGCTGTTACTGATCAGCAGGCTCCCTGGACGCTAGTAGTCACAGTTTTGCTTTAAATTTCTATGAGATCTTTGCATAGACAGGCACCAAACCTCAATCCACAATGGAAGAAAGAAGCAAGCTTGATCCTCGGCACAGTGTGAGGATGTGTGAGGGGAATTAGTAGAGATGAAGACAACAGCTTTTGGTAGAATCGAGTTCCTAGTCATTGATCTTCTCACTATAACATGTCTTTTCCCATCCTGCCCAAAGACAAAGGTCTGGCAACATGCCTCATGCACCGGCTCCACCTTCAGTCAATACACAGTCAAGCTACAGCGAATGTTCCACAGCCATTCTGACTGGTCAGAAGTTGTGATTAATTTTCCATAACAGCAGCTCTGACTGTAATCCCAGCTGTAATTCAAGTCACAATGTTCATTCTAAGATGTTAGAATTTCTGTAGAACCATTAAAGAAGCATAGGGACTTGTAAGATGGCTGCTCCATATAATCCAAGCCTTATAATAAATAGATTTAAAATGTGCTGTTAAAAAAGAAAAACATATATTTGGTAATATTGTGAAGAGTCTTCAGGGAAGGGAACATTTCTTTTTATCTTGAATGCAAAGAGAGGAAAAAAAGATGTCCTAATGTTGTTTTTTTTAATTAAAAAAAACTTGTAATTGCTGTGGAAAAAGAGGAATAAAACACTTTTGTTGCTGTTACAACAAAATAAACTAGACTTGCCTCGATCTGTTACACTTCTGAACATTTTACCGAAATAGAAATCTTGAGCTTAAACTATGGAACATTTAAAGCTCAAGCTTAAAATAGAAAGTCATGTATTTTTTTTTTTTTCATATTGTGCTGTTTCCAGCTTTGCCACTGTCCTGCTGCGATAGACACTTGAGCTATGTGTACCTATAATAAGTAGTCTGCAGGCAGAGAGACTAATCAGGGAGGAAGCACTCTAGATGAAAATGTGCACTTAGAGTAAGCAGATGACTCTGTGCAAGTCCTGTCACTGACAGACAAAGAGCAATGAAGACCTTTTTTGTCCCCTCGTAGGTGTGAACATCATTAGCAGCATTTGTTCAAGCTCGCAGGATGTGGCACGACCATGAATGAAAAAAGTACAGGGGGAAAAATATAAGAAAACCAAACTAAAGCAATATGGAAATAAGGCAATGGTGTGACTAATGGCTTGCTGTTCGGGGCCTGAACACGTTCTAAATGTGAGGCATTACACTCTTATCAGTGTCTTGCTTTTTCCTTTCATCTCTCTCAGTTTTTTTCTCCCGCAAAAGGGATGAAGTCACCTCAAAAGAAATGGAGACCTTGAAGCCATCTTTTTTTTTTTTTTTTTTTTTTTTAAGGGTTGTGTTGGCGTTTTTTTTCCTTTTTTTTTTTTTTTTTTTCTTGAGAGGGAATCAGGACTGTGGTGCACACGAGAGGCACAGAGTGCTTTGTGTTAATCTCTCACTCTCCTAGGCTCGACCCCAGCGCGGGCTTATGATCAAAGTTCTGATTCTGCAGAAAAGCCCTATAGAAGCATCCTCTGGTCAAGGAGGCACATTTTTCTAGTCAGCGTGCCTGAAAACCTAGACCTGATTGTCAAAGAGAATTGACTCCCATCCTCCTTTGTCTCCATTTCACCTTGACTAATCTAACGTTATTCTAGTTTGTCTTCCCTAAGTGATGTTCCTTAGTTCTGCCTTAGCTTAGCTTAGCTAACATTGCTTTTTTCCTCATTGTGTATGTAGGGATTTTGGGTTAATGTGACCCGGTCGCAGGGTTATTAATATAGAGGATCTTATTACCCCTTGAGCAACTGATTGCTTTCATTTGAAGGAGCTGGTTTATTAATACTAATATTAGCAGGGCCCTGACCTCTAATCCTTCTACAGTCAATTAGTGTAGTTTCCACCTGCAGGGCACATGCAGATTTATGTGCTTACAAAGGAGTTTAACTGCAACCCTCCGTGTTTCCACCTACCACTCTGCTATACACACAACTTCATCCCAGAGGATGAAGAAACATGTTTAACCTTGAGTAGTTCGTTTTATATTAATTGTATTTTTGAGCACTGGTCATGCATCTTTCTAAATTCGGCATATTTGAAATCACTCAGTGACTGTATCATTTAACATGTAATAAAACACATAGTTTAGGATCAGTTTGGTATTGTTTCTCTGTTCTGTAACGAGAACTGAAGCTGTAGTGAAAAGAAACAGCCGTTTTATTCTGTGCTCCGGCAGGACGCAGGTCATGTTTTCGCTGTTCCTAAAGACCATTTGGGTATGACATGCCAAATAGTTTCTTCTAGAAGTATTATTGTGCTTACATTTTGCCTTCGCGCTCTCGCAAAAATAGACTGATGAAGCATTACCTGGATTCAGGGATCTGCTGCGCATGACAGCAGATTAATTAAATTTCTTCTTCTTGGACTCTCATTGGCTGTTTCTCATCGCTGCTCACACTATTCAATTAATATTATGCATACTTTACAGTATCAGAGCATAAGCCATTGTTCTGTCCGTGGGATGCCCTAATTTGCACCTGGTTTGTCACTTAGTAATTAAAGCTTACTGTTTACACACTACATTGTGTAAAAGCAATAAGCCACTTAAGGATTGCGTTACAGGGATTTAACTTAACAAAACCTCCTTGTGCCTAACAGTGGTCTATCCTATCTATCATACATCCTCAGACCATCATAGAAATGAACATTTGCTCTCAGATTGGAGCGTAAATAACCATGTGGTGAACCTTCATGCCATCAAGTGATGACGAGCTCTTATTTTAAGCCCTTGGAATAAAATAGAATAATGTTTCTCATTGGGGAAAGTTTACATCATTTACAGTTGTCTTAAATGCCATATATTCTGCCTTGAACTTTGTGATCGTTACTTTCGCTCCTACTTTGTCAGTTCTGGCCCTGTTTGCACTCATCCTTATGAGGTGTACTATCAAACCCTAGCTATGAATAGAAGTCAGCTTAATTTGAGGCTAATTCTTGTAGGAACTACTCTGTCACGTTTCATCTCTTTTGACATTTAGACCAGCGTCAGTCCCATAATTCCACGGTTCAGCAACTTCCTTCTGTAATTGTGCAGATAATGGCTTTCATATACTGTTACAATAAGCCGAGCACATGTAGCCCAGATGTTTTTAATAACCTGCTACTCGGTAAAAAGCTAGTCTGTGATGACAAATGTACTTACATAGTAATCCGTCTTTGTTGGGTGGAAAATGTGTTAGCTGTAAGGGTTGAAGAGCAATTTTAGTAGCTGTGAAAAGTGAAAAGCACTTTTTAAAGTTTTTTGTTTTTCCTGAGTTTTCATACAGGTTGCATCATGCAAATTCTCTCAGTTTTGATGTTTTTGAGTACGCATAATTCTGGGCACATTTGGGGGCGGAGCTCATAAGCGAGGGGTTGCGTTCATATACAGGGATTCCTTCCGAGCTGTTGTTTGACTGCACAGTTACACATGTCACTTTTGTGCATGCAAGTTTGCAAAATTGTCGGCACTAGTTTAATCTGTTTGCTGTTTTTTTTTTAAATTATATTTCTGTGGTACAACAATCAAGCAGCAAATAAAAACATCTCGTGCAGGAAGACGCAAGATGCGCCTTTTCGCTGTGCTGTCAGTGCAAGCGCTCGTGTCACAAAGTTTAGTTAATTACAGTATATTAAAGTTTGGTTTAATATCTCAGAAAAATAAATACCATAATAACAGGAAGTAATGTGACACGCTGAACCATTCGTGTTACTTGGCATGTGGCACCAAACACGGATAGCTTCCACACACTATCCAGATCGTGCCATGAATCAGTTGAACAGCATTCACACTTGACAAGTCATAACAAACTCGGTGCTCAAATGGCCCCAAGTCTGGAAAAAACACTTTAGTCACCAAGACCAAGGGCCACACTCCTAAAAAAAACTTTAGCCATAAAGTTGAAAACAACGTTAGTCACCAAGGGCTGCACTCAGAGTCGGTGACTTAATATTACTTGTTATCTCAATATTTACGCAGGGAAGGTTGCGCATATTCAGAGTTACACATCTGATTTCAAGTCAATTTATAAGATTATGCAAATCATCTGAATGTAGTTCTCACCTCTGAGATTACCAGATTTTCCTTGAGTAAAACTGTCCAAGATGTCCAACATTAACAAAATGGCTTCCACCCTCATTATTATAAAATAATCCAGCATCCAGCACATTCTAGCATTTTGCTTGCTTGCTTATTTATTTATTTATAATAACAAATAAAAAAGAGATAAATTCACATATTTACAGTATATTTTTTGAATCCATTTATTTCTGTAAAGCTGCTTTGTGACAATGTCCATTGTTAAAAGCGCTATACAAATAAAGTTGAATTGAATTGAATTTATTTATCTACCTTCTTGTCTTTCTGTTTTATTGTGCTGATACAGTTACTTGGTTAATTGTATGCACAACTTATTGAAGCCACAAGAAAAACCTTCTTCATTGCCTTTTAAAGGACAGAACTATTAGTAAATTAATATCGTCATATTGATTATAGTTTTTTCAAGTATATTTACAGCCCAAACCATGCATTTCAGTGTGACACATTGCGCTTACATCAAACTGTCAGAATATCCTCCTTACTTGAGCTGCTGTCACACAAGAAAAACGCATTTAAGTTCAAGGTCAGAATCGCGTGTAACTGAGACACGTGTTTGTGTCTCAGAGCCATGTGTTCCTGTCATGTAAATTCTGAATAGAGCTACATAAGTCTGTAGTCATGTCTGGGGTCTGAATACCACTGTGTGCAATTCATGTATTAAATCCGCACTAAGCGTGTATAACCCAACTCTGAATATGCAGCAGTCTTGACTAATAAACAGAGGGGTGACAAATTAAAGGAAAATAAAACATAAAGTGTCTGAGTAATGTATTGGACCACCTCTAGCTGCCAGAACAGCATAAACATGCTTTAGCATAGATTCAACAAGTCTTTTGAAACAATACTGGTGGAATGAAACAGATTTTCCCTCAATTGTTGTTTTGCTGATGATGGCAGAAAGCTGTGTCTAACACAATCTTGTTAAAATCCTGCATAGGTTTTTAATTTGGTTGAGGTCTGGTGACTGTGAAGGACATATGATTTACAGCATTTTCATCCTCATCAAGCCGTTCAGTGAGGGGTCATCCTGGAAGAGGCCACGCCCATAATAGAAATGTTTCGTCATAGGATAGATGTGATAAGTCAGAAGAACTTCATATTGATTTGCATTGACATTTCCCTCTATAGAGAACAAGTGCATGTGAACCATGCCAGCGGAAAAATAAACGTCCCCCACAATATAATACCACCATTTATTTTTCCTTTACTGTTTAACTCATCTGTCCCATTTAAACATTACTGCTAATAGCAAAAATCGCTTTCCCTTAGCTATTACTATAATAACGCCCCTATTGATTGGGTCTTCTCTGAGAAGTAAGAAAAAGCCAGGCGCAGAGTCACTTTGGCACCGTATGGTTTATGACTGGATAGTTCCTTTGAACCGTCGCTTTGATATGAGCCTTTTGAACTGCTGGAGGACTTTTTGAAAGGAGAATATGTAAATTGGGAATATAATAAAATAAGCTGCTAATGTTGATTCATTGTAAGGCACGTAATGTCACTTTAAAAGGGCCTTCTCATTATTATTTAATGCTTAATTTAGATTAACCTCCGAAATGTGCACTGTTCATTTGCAGGATATTATAAAAGGTCTTTGAAATGCTCTGAGAATTGGCTTCTGGTAAATTGCTTCAAAATGCGTGACATGTAAAGAGATGCACAAAAAAGCATCAGCATAAAGATTTAATACAAATGTATGAATACATTGGTCATATTGATAATGTAATACAGCTACAAGTACATTCATTCAGACTTGTGTGCATACCATAATCGTAAGGGCATTTGTTACATACTGAGTAAGAAGAGAATGATTTTATCAGTGCAGTTGGAATTCAGGATTTAAAATGTTCTTATCGCTTTTTTATTGTGATGAGGTGATGTCAAGAAGAATTACTGCAAATCTTATAGGCCTTTTAATCATTTCTCCCAGCTCACCTGCGCCTTACACTTTGAGCACACTGCATATATCATTGGGAACTTCAGCACTGTATATTTATAATTTTACGCAGCTTCTTGAAGGCAGGAAGATTCCTCCAATGGCGTGTCAGTGCACTGTAAATGTGTCTTGCGAATGTGCTCTAAATGTGTGAATTTTTCATGAGGCCTTATGCAGAAACATTACATTATTCTGTCATGCCACAGTTTGATTTCGTCCTGCCCCTCTCTCTTCATCTTTCTTTCCATTTTAACAGCCTCCTCCCAATCCAGTGTCATCATCAATTTATAATGCCATAGCTCTGGTGATAAATACCATAAAACGTTTAATAAGACCGTTAACCACGTGTCAGAGTAAAAATCTTAATCAATAGAAAGTTCAAGGCTTTAGACGAATTGATCCGTGCATTTTGTAATGAGGAGGAGATTCAAAGGCAGATAACAGGCCCAGACCTCCATTAATTCGCCTGTCAGAGAGTCTAAAGGGCCTCAGAGATAAAAAACACTAGGTAGCTGGTGGAGAAGTCTTCATCGCACTTGTACAAAGCTTTCAACATTCTTTAAATCAATTTAGGTTCTTTAAAGGTATAGAATAGTGATGAGTCAAAATTACTCAAGATTAGAGTTACAGCTTTCTTTTTATTATTTTTAACTTCTTGAACTCACCTCTAGAGTGTGTAGTGGAACATTACCAAGGATTATCATGACATCACTTCAAGCAATGAGGTAGGCTGTTTAAGGGCATGATATTGCATTGCTTTTCACTTATCCAGAACAAATCCAGACTTATCCAGACTTATCATGTTACCCGAGCGCTCCTCAGAGCATGATTCTCATTGGCATTAACATGTTAGCCATTGAACTGCTTGAAAGCCAGGTTATAACATGCATGACATCCGGCTCATAGTGATTTATGAGAATGGTCAAGAGTCCCTTCGCTATGCTGTGTTTCTTTGTGATGAGCTGTCAACAATCTTTTAGCATTGATAGCTAGATCTTGTGCAGCTAACAATGCTAACTAGCTAACACCGATTAGTGACAGCCAAAAATTATGAGTGCCGATTCCAATTTGCTGCTGTGAGAAGAATGCCTTCGCTGTCCAGTTTGCGTTTGTAATGAGTTCTCATGACATTTTCAGCTGACTGTCACCTCCAGTGTCAGCTGCATGGACTTTAGCTAGCCTTACGTACTTTATATTTCTAGGAAGGTAGTTCATCCAAAGCATTACATTACTTGTAAGTGATAAAAATGCTTCTATGTGATTTATGTAAAGCTAGTTCATTGCTTTATACAGATTGCATTTACGCACTTGTCCAAGAGTAATGTCGCTAAGTCCAGCTTCTTCCCCTTCACCAGTAATTATTACTCCAACTTGGAAAAGCACTACCAATGTTTATTCTAGTTTTTGAGGGATTCTTGTGATTACGATTTGTGGAAGCATTTTAAAAATGGGTGCTCACCAGAACAGACGGAAATGGGGGTGGAGATTTGAAAGAAAAAAAAGAAAAAAAAAAGTATGTTAAGGAGACAAGCATTCCACACCGGAACTCAGTTTTCCAAATGGATTTTCTCAACCATATAACACACTTGTGCTGATGCCAGTGCTTAAGCGATTATTTTGCTATCATGTTCTACATATTTTCTCGATTATTTGCACTAGCAAGAAACAAAAAACATGACTATTGCTCCTTTAAAAGCACAAAGGGAGCAATTCTGACCAGAGAATTAATATGTGGTTCCTCATCTTGGAAAGTGGAATGAGACTGACTTCATGTTAATATTGTATGCGTGCAGTCGAATCCCACCTGTTTGCCATTGTGTTCTTCATCATGCCCACTTCATTATTCCCTTGAAATATTATTTTGTATTGTGGAAGCAAAGAGGGTTCTCGTGTGCATTTTCATATTCCACAAATGCTAATCTGCATCACTCCTGCATTGCCTTCAGAGAAGAAATCTGGAACGGATATTACAGCCACCCCAGGCTCTGTGTTGAGATGTGTCTTAAAGTTGCCAGTCAAAAATCTATTGACTTTTGTCACATGGCACAGCTGCTATACACCACATCAAGACACTGCAGCCTATTAAAGTGTGTTCAGTTCGCAGTTTTTTTTTTTTTTTTTTTTTTTCTCTCAAATGGCTACAGCTGTTGACCAGCATATTGAGCTTCTTTGCCAGATTGCTGGAAGGCGTAAGAGTTGGTCATCCATAAAAGTGGCCATTGAGCGTTAATCAAGACCAGTAGAGCAGCTGCTCAATCAATTAGCACTTCTTGTTGCTGGCATCACGGCCCTAATACACCTGGCACTGTTTTCCCCGCAATCCAGCCCAGGATCTGTCTAAGCGAGTCAAACCACGAACTGAGCACACTTTAATAGACTGCAGTGTCTTCACACGGTACATTACAGGCGCACAGTATGAGAATAACCTCCATATTGTCAACTAGAAGTCAATTCAGCATCTTTAAGTTGCAAGGACACGGAGACCACAGCGGCTGTGAAACTGCACTGAATTTGTTATCCCTGAGAGCCATTCACAGGCTGTGGCCATGATGCAGCAGAGTGTTCGAGGACCATGATAATACAAGTGGTAAACCTCTTTGCTCGCACTACATTTTTAGTTCAGCTGGATAATCAAACGCTAACTGGAAGTGATTCAGTTTTGGGGGAAATAAGGTCAATGACGATGTATATTAATATATTATGCCAACTCTGAACTCAGCTGTACATGTATCATCTACACTATCTCAGCCCTAGTTCTAATATTTACACTGTCATATATTGTCTCTTCTGTTGTGAGCAGAGGTGATGAAATTCTTCTTATGAGTGGGAAGTGCACTGTAACTTCAGTCACGGCTGTGTAGATTTAATGCTTGTTGTGGGTTGATCAGACCTCGTGGGAAGGCTATGAAGTTTGAGTATTTATAACAAGTTATGAAGCTGTGTAGCATAAACTACATTAAAAATGAAATGGTGATCTACGTATTAGTCCAAAGTTAACGGCAGCGTTAACACACAATGCTAGTGAAATGCCACAGTCCATAAATCACAGCACTTTTTTTCTCGTTATTTCTTGTTATCTCACATTATAATTCAGAATTTTGAGTCTTTATTTATATCATTTATTGTTGCAACCTAATCATTACCCTAACAGGCTCAAACCGCTTGCAGTTTTATAATAATCGTCTGAAGTAGCACATCGAAGCACAGCACAGTGAAAATAATCTGCCAGCTACTACTGTTATTAAATTCAACCTATTGATATATTATATATTTATCTATTGATATAGGCCAACCTTAACTATTCCATTTCAACACTGTGAAGAATGCTAGCTTAGCAAGTGAATATGGGCAAATGTATCTAATATTCCTTATTATCAGTCAGATATAATATATAGATATATTTGACTATGTTCAAGACATTTTCATTTGCTGAGATATAATATTTTGCAGTGAAATTACCCATTTTAATTGTTTATCTCGCAATTAAATATAACCAGACAGTGATCATTTTAATAAACTTGCCTGTTTGTTATGCTATTTGTTAAAAGTCATGACTAAATAATTTAGGTTTAACCCCTGAGAGTCTGGGATTATTATGAATTATTCAGTAAATATGTTAAAATTGATTGGAAATGTATATAATTCCAAGAGTAAAGGATTAACCAGGTTATTTTATCTTAAATGGGTAGTGATCAGTTTCTCCTCAAACACACTGGCCAGTTTTTTTTTTTTTTAGATGAAAACGTACCTTCAGTTTTGACTTCCCCTAACCAGTATGCGAATCAGATTATGTTTATTTGTATTCGAGCCACGTGTTTTGTTTATTTGTTTATTTCTTTTAGATGTGCAGGTATTCAGGTGTAGGGAAGGTACTCCAATTAGCCGTGAGGAATGTGAATAGCTTGATTGATTGGGGAGGGACAATCACAATGCAGTAATTTCCCTCGTGACCAATTTCCTCGCGCTTCCACGAGCAAATAAAATATGGAACAGAAAGAGCAAGCGTGCGCGTTCCTGTCGAAGCACACGGCCCGTCCGGCTGTTCTGCTCCTAATGATCGGCGAAGCAAAAATAATAACCAAGAAGTAGGGGTCATAACTCATCAATGCAGTGTAATAATGTCAACCTTGTTAAATAAGTCTGGGGCTTGTTATGTCAGTGCGTCAGTGTAATAGATTGCATGGTTAGCATGGCTGCGCTAGTGTTTCTGTCCCAGGCTAGGTCGCTGTAGTGCATGTGGAGTCTGTTGTTGACTGTAGGAGCGCTGTTTGCGTGGGTCACTGAGGACACGGCACATGATTCTGTTGCTTTACGTGTGCCAGTTAGCACAGTTTCTGTGTTGATAAGCAATTAGCACGGATCAATGTGTGCAAACGAATCTGTTTGCTCATGTATTCATATGAGAGCATTGTAAATAGGAACAGAGCTTCCTCTTCACTATCACCCCATGAATTGTAATGCTAGAGGCCTTCTGTTCTGTACTGATTAATTTTTAGCATTTAGCAGATTTATGGGAAGACCAAGGGCCCGTGTTAAACCTCTACAGAAATGTCATTTGATTTCAGCACACTGGCACGGCCGTGGCTTTGACTGCTCTGAGGCAGGAAGTGACATTTTCCGCTTGCTGAAAAGGTGCCGGGTCAGGTGTTTTACAACATCTGTAAAAACTTTTATAAGGAATATCTTGTAGTCGGAAGTCAAGGTGACTGGACTTGCCTTAGAATCTTGTTTATAAGATGTTCCAGTGTTCTGAGGGTGTTGCAATTGTATGTACAAAGTAAATGTATAACATTAAATATGTTTAATCGATCGGCAGTGGAGTCGTATGAAAATTCCGAGCAAGACTTATTTGATAGATTTAAAACTTTGTATTTTCAAAGATTACATTAAATGTTATTTCATATTGAATCATTTGATTCTTGGGAAACTGCTATGGAAACAACAACGCCTGCTGTATTTTTCTATAAGGTTTATTTTGTTTGTATCGATATACTTTTATTCCTTCAGTAGTTTTAAAGAATGTCTAAAAATGGCCCTGCATGCTGCACCTCACAGAGAGTTTGAGTCAGAGCGAGACGGCCGCATCGAAAGGTCATGGCTCAAGCAGAAGAAAGTCTAAAAAGTATCGATCCTGACAGCGTGAGCTTTGGCACAAAGCAGCCGAAACGATTAGAACCACCACCGTGCTTTGAAAACGTCCACATGAACGTCGCTGTATGCGCTCTGATGTCTTAATTGAAGTGCGTTGTTTTATAGTGATACATAAAATGTATCATCTGGTACTCACTGAAAGTGCACATTGTGTTTGATTTACGGAGCTGTCAGCCACTATTCTTGCTTACTTTTTTTTTTTTTTTTTCCTGTCAGCACATAATTAGCACAATTACAGCCTTACTGGAGCATGACAATGTCATCATATTTGCTTATTTATTGTTTATTTAACTCATTATTTTATGATTTCTTTATCTTTTTATTAATAAATTAACAACAGTAATATATATTTTTTTATTAGCAGCTTTTATTAATCACACATTCACAGGGTCAGAATCTGTGCCACTCTGTTCTCCAGGAATTTAGCACTCACTTTGGCTAATATTCCTGTTTTTAAATAAAGTGCGTAGAGTTTTCACATTTATTTATCACCCCTAGCTATTAGTGCTATAGTCGCACCTTTTTTTTTTTTTCCCCCTTTTCTTTTTTCCCAGAGACAAATGGGACCTTTGCATAAGTAATGTGGCACAGGCCTACGGAGCTCAGAACTTAAGAAAAATTACGATATTCCTGGTTATAAATCCACTCGTGAGCAATCTGTCTGGCACAAAGTGCTGCCGAGCCAGAACTATTATTGTATGGTAAGCTTTTAATCTTTAAAAAAAAGATGGCCATAAATAACAGAGATGGTCTGCTTTTTTTTTTTTTTTTTTTTTCCCAGAGTTGCTTTAGTCCATTTTCTGTTATGACAGCAACCCATATGGTAATAATTCAGATTAGTAGAAGCAGGATGGTGTTTGCGATGTGTGTTATGTAATGAAAAGGAAAAGAAATACCATTAATTTAGTGGCCTGAATATTTGCAGGAAGTCACTTTAATTGCCTGCTTTATAGAGCAGTTAGGTTGCAATGAACCAAATGACCGAAGTTGTGTTGTTCACTAAATGGTACACAATGGTAAAGATACAAATAATGACTTTGCAAATTAAATTATGGAGGATAACCTCCTTATTGTCTTAATCACCCACACACACACACACACACACACACACACACACACACACTCGCAGACAGACCCTCATTCAACAGAAAAACACTCACTGGCAAGCAGAGGATCTTTCTTTATTAATAATAGCACGGCACTGCTGAATTCTCAAAGCTGATTTGTCAGAAGGTGTTGATTAATTTAATACATTGTACTATATAATTGTTTCTGTAGTAACAGCTCATTCACAGGGATTTGACTACACTTTACATAACTTCAGGCTAATTATAAACATGTATTTAACAAAGAAAAGTGTGTAATCATTTCTGTAAGGAGCTGTTTGTTTAACATTTATGGAAGGAGTCTTCAGTGTCAGCGCATAGTAACAGTCAGGAAGTTTTCCACCACGGTAATATGACAATCTGCGTTTTTTTTGTGTTTGTTCGTTTGTTTTATTAAACTCAAGACAGAGGAAAAAGCACACGCGTTCACATTTAGGTTTTAACTTAAATGCAAATTTTTTTTGGTCCTGTGGTCTTTAGACTATACGGTCGGGGGAAATGAGTATTCCGACATGTTTGAGTTTATTGTTTAATATACTTCCAGTGCATACATCCACTTCAAATTTACATACCTAAAGTCTTTGCACTTAAGAATATCAACCAAAGGTTTTGTATTCGTAAGCATAAACTAATAAAAGTTTAAAAAAAACAAAATTGATAGGGAAGTATTCAGACACTTCCACTTCCAACTAATTTCCAACATTAGTTTTTTTTTTTTTTTTGCAAAACAATTACAGAATCAAAACGTTTACTTTAAAAAGTAATTTGCTTTTTTCAGCACTGTGGTTCAATTTCAGCCCTATTTCTTTTGGCAAATTGTCTTCGCCATGGTTATAAGGGTCCCAGGAGATGATTGCAGTTTGTTGCTTTTTTTTTTTTTGTAATTTTCTCTGTGTAACTGTAGGTCCTGCTGCTTTCAGGTCGTCCTGCAAATCTTTCCGAGTGACTGCTGGCTTCTCTCTTGCCTTCCTCATTAGTCTGAGAGCATGTTGTGAACTCTAGCATGGCGCACCTAGTTAGTTGTGGTTAAATGAACTTTCCGCCCGCCTGTTATCAAACCAGCTGCACTGCAGTAATGTTTAAAGTTTTTGCTATTGCTCTGTAGCTTTTTCCATTCAAGTGCCGTTTAATAGTGCTGTCCCTGAGAACTTTACCTTCATCACGATTGATGCTCGTTGCAGGAAATCTTCCCAACCGCAAGCTTAAATCTTCATATTTTTCTTATTTGTTCCTGTTTAAACATTGTTTGTTCAATACAGGCAAATAGTGTAGCTAATCTAGCATTATCTTCCAGGAGTGTTTATTCCCAATGAAAAGAATAAAAAATGTGTGTGCTTTTGTACTAATACTACAGTTCCTGTAGTGTACGGGGCTGACCTTTAGCTACAGGCATACAGGCTGTGTGTGTGTGTGTGTGTGTGTGTGTGTGTGTGTGTGTGTGTGTGTGCTCTTGTAGTCTCTAGATCTCAGCAAGTATGACCTAGGATCACCTCAGACCAACTTTCCAGGCAGGTTCTGAATTTTTTAACGTACAGTTCAGCTAATGCAAAATTCATACTAATTCAAGTGAGTGAGTCCGATTTTGTTGGACTTCATATATAAATGGAATCATATGAAAATGTGCAGCAGATAAAAAAACTTTCACTTTCCACTTCTCTGGGTTGACGTGATTTATTTATTTATTTATTTATTTTTTTTTCAAGAATTTGCAATTTTGAGGCTGTATTGTGGAATTATTGTGGAAAAATTCCCCACCAATCATTTTTTACTCTCAGCGCTGTCAACCTCATAAAACTGATTGTGGATAATTTTCATGCTGTGAATAATCCAAGCCTGGGAGTTTCATAAGCTTTAAACAGGCCCGTGAATAAGAATATAACCGGAGCTGAACCTGTCAAGCACAGATACCAGGTTGAGCGATGGATCAATTCCAATTGTTATGATATTATTCATGAGTTCTGAATTATTATGCATGAAGCTTCACCTCTGCAACCATGCATACTGATCTGCAGCTATGAGTCCATCCCTCTGCCGCATTCACACCGAATTTGGAAATGTAGCTGCCACTTAATCAGCCATCACATTCACCGAGTGCCAGCTAAATGCCACAGTACTAGCTCTGAATTATTTTTGATTATTGAAGTAAATTATAGACTTACTTCATTCATTATCATTCATTATATTCCCCTTGCATTAATTACCACATGCATTAAAACAGTGTTATACGCTATCTATTATATCTGGTCTGCCTTTGTTGTTACCATGCATGAACAGCATACACATGCCCACCGTGTAGACTTCAGCAAGGCATAGGCTGACTGACGGAATAGACTATGGGCAATGTCAGAAAAATGATCACGGATGTAAAGAAAAATGAAATCTAATGGAAAAAAAGGAACGCTAATAAAATCACCAAGTCGGCTCTGAAGTGAAGCTCAGGAACGGTCTAGCTCGAATGTGCTTACGCAGCAGAAATGAGCAAGCTGTACTGCAAGATCCCAACATCTCATCAGCATCCAAAATAGACTAAAAGCTACTGAGACGTGTAGAGGAAACTTCCCATAGGCTGTGCCAGTATGCAACACGAGAGGAACTTATCAAACGTGTCCGTGATGGGACCAGTTTTTATCCAGTCATGCGTTATGCTATAAAGAAGATTAACGTCACGTTTTGATCTGAAGTGTGAATATGTGTTGTATCACAGCTTGTTGGTTATGTGTTCTAGTTTCAGAGTAAGCTTTGGTTGAAAGCTGTTTCTGTAATTCTGTCAAGTCTGTTATTTCTGTCATCTGAAAAGTAGAACTAAGTGTTTGAATGCGAAACGTGCATGAAAAATTTACACAATGCCGACTTTTCAATATTTTGTGAGTTTACCAATACGTCATGGCGTTGTTTCTCTTGGCCGAAACACACACACACACACACACACACACACACACAGTATAACATGATAAAAGCATGGCTGAGGTGAATCCTCCTAGTTTCCTTTCACACCCGCAGCTTCATCAGATTTCCGCAGCACTCAGCTCTTTCCTTTGCCTCTGTTTAGTAGCTCACGTCTACGGAAAAATCTCTCCAGCAGCCCAAAAAACACGTCATGTTTGGTTTTCATTGTGCAGTTGGATCAAAGACGGCTGTGCTGTAAGATTCTGTCTTGAATTGCTCTTTTTGTGGACTCAACAGTTAGTTATGCGAAATAACGTCAAACTAGTATGGACAAGATCTTGAATTAATAGTATATTAATTTAATTAAATTAGTAATTTAAAGGTTTTTTTTTTAAAGTAGTGTTCAGTTGTATTTTTAATAAGTGCAGATAACGAATGTTTAGACTTGATAACTGGTAAAGAGTAATTTTTTTGTATCCAACATCATGATACTAATGCTGGTGTTGGTTTCAGAGTCGAAAATTCTGCACATCATGTTTGTGCTCTGAACAAAAAGCGCTCTGAAACAAAGTTTTGTCTATGAACTGTGGTTTTTCTCCTCGCAAAAATGTTCCTTCAATCTGGTTAGCGCCGTTATTTTATCTCTAGGATTTTAAATGCGAGATGGCATACTGTGCTAGCAGGCAAGGCTTTGCGCTTGAACTTTAATTTGCTTTAATCAAATTAAAAGATCCACAGAAAAGATTGTTCGTCGTCTGTGTACGCTAATAAAAAAAAAAACGTTCTGCCGTAAGACGTATTGCATCTTCAGTAGGCAGTGACATTTGGAAGCATGTGCTGTAGTTATAGCATCGAGGAAGCATGTTAAATTTACACGTGAAGACCAAATGACAAATTTTGGCTTGTGAAAGTCAGTAAGAAATAGTGGTTTATGTTTAAGGTTTATGTTTTCTCTCTGGTTGTTGAACCCAATTGTCCACTGGGCAACTACATCTTAATAAAAAAAAAATTTAAAAAAGGCCTGGAAATGAATCTGCTTGTCCCCCACGAGTGATGATCTATTTAAGTCGATTGTCTTTTAAACAAACTGAAATATCTGTATGACTGCATCATAGTTATGGGAGTAGGATATAAGATCATCCACTTTGCAGCGTGGGAGTTTTACATTACAGCGTGGGTTGTTCATTGCTCTTTAGAGGAATAGCAAAAGTACATTCCAGTTGTATGGAGTTTGTGTTCTCTATCGGGTTTTTTTCTCCACTGAGTCCTGGCAGATTTATACTAATACACTAAGCATCACTGCTGAAATCATCACTGTTCTGAAGTCATTTTCTGAAAAGTGATCCTGTACAGTCTCAAGACTACCGATGTGTGTGGATAAAGATTCATAACCCATGTGTTCAGGCTCTCATGGTCCTAACATTAGGGGATATTTAGTGTTCTGTGTCAGTCTGCATTTGTAATTAGCGCTGTTTGTGCTTGTGGACTTTCTCTATGAGCTGGACATTAGATCTGTTCTGACTCACGCAGGCCATATGGGGGAATTTTACTAAGATTGATGATAATGAAATTCGTGCATGTTGTCATTGTTAGGAAAAGAAAAATAAGGGAACCTTTCAGGATCTTGTTATTTTCACCAGTTCTTATAACCTTTTTCTCTGAGTTTCCAAATGTGGCTGGGAAGGTTTCAGTGAAGGTCAGTTGTGTTGGGTATCTCTTCATGAATTCTTCCTAACATTTTATTTTTTGACTTCTTTTTCAGGCCTTTCCATGCATATCGACAGGAATTTATGGTAAGCCCAGTTTCTTTTATATGTATATGGATTTCTGGGAGGCAGTCAGTGTACAATAAGAGTGAGAGATGAGGATTTAAAAGAATAATTTGAAAAGTATTTGTTCTAAAAATGTAACCCCTTATACCCCCCCCATGAGCTACTGTAGGTCCAGACTTAAGACGTTTCTCACTATCGTATTTGCTCGCCGTTCCTCTTAGCTTTATTGTCAATATTAAATAATTCTCTGTAGGTGAGGAACAACATGCTTTAAGATGAACAACTGGAAAATAAGCTGGAACCTAATTTTTAAATTCCAAAGTAAGGAGTCTTTGTGCTTTCATTAGATGGACACTCATTCAGTAAACACGCTCACTGGAGAACAATACTCTGAGTAATCTAGGGGTTCTATAGGTCATGGAGAAGGGGATCAATTCATTGTACCATGAATGATCCACGTCTTAAACAAAAACATTAACGTTGATAGTTGGGTTTAATACATAACGAGCTGCTAATACTCAACCTTTAAGAAAATACTAGGCTATGATGCGACTTATTTTATTTTAGTTTTTCTGCTACAGCTTTAGAAGCTCTCTAAAGAGATCTGCATGGCAGATCAAAGCCTTTTGTCTTGTTTCTCTGCAAGAATTTGTGTCCTGGGCTTAATTTTCTGCTGTTATTACTGAAGTACACTACAATTATTTCCTGAACTGAAATGTGTTTCTCCTTTTGATGAACATAAATCAAATTAGCCTGTGCAGGCAAGAATTCTGCACAGCTGGCAAAATTGGCTATACTTACACTTGCATTTGGGAGGCAGAAAAAAATCACCCTTTTTTCACAGTCCTCGCTCAAGTGCATCAGTTTTGTATGTAACATACACGGTTTTAGTGAATGCAGCCTAATTACGTCTTTAATAAACCATGTTCACCCTGCGTAACTTAAAATAGATTAAAATCCCTGTAAATAATTTCCCTAAAACATAAAATGAAAGTTTCGATCTCAGCAGGTTTATAATTTTAGAGTTTTTAGGTTTTGCTGTCTAAGTTGTTTGAGGAAATCACATATCTCATAGCAAAGCCCTCATTTCTATTATATGGAACAACCGGAGGCAGGAGTAAATTGTTGATGTACTCAGACATTAGCAATATATAGGTTGATTGATGAAATCAGCTACGGCTGATATCAGACAAAATGACCATCCAGGTGAAGAGAAAACCTAATAAGAAAAAAAAAAAAGGGAAAGCTAATCAAATCACAAGTCAGCTCTAAAGTGGAGCGTAGGAGTGATCTACCTCAAAAAGCACTTACACAGCAGAATTATAGGAGCAAGACTGCAAAATACAAGCACCTTATCAGCAACACAAAGTGCCTAAAAGTGACAGAAGCAAGTAGAGCGGACATTCTGGACATTGTGTCAGTATGCATCAGGAGAGTCACTGTAAACACACTCTATAAGGACAAATGAAAGCGTATCATTTAACATGCTCAAGAATCCAATTTCTGTCCAGTCATGCATGTTGTTTTGTAGACTAATATCACAGAACAGTCAATAGAAATGTGAAATGCACCACTGCAGGCATGGCAAAACATATTTGAGAAAGAGGATGACGAAAAATCAGATTTTTGCCAAAATTGGCTTTTAGATAAAGATAAAAAAAAAAATCCAAAACATTCCTGTAGAGAGCCATTAAATCCATTATTAAAACAGGGACAGAATATGGCACAGCCATGACCATCCACAGGCACGTTGGAGACTCAGCAAACATGTGGGGAAAAGGTCACTGGTCTGGTGAGACCAAAACTGAACTGGGTTTGATGGAAACACAACACTTCCCATCACCATACCAACACTCTCCCCATGTTGAAGCATGTTGGTGGTAGCATCATGTTGAAAGTTACCCTTGGCATCTTGGTTGTCTCTTGGTTGCCTCATTTTTTGTAACCCGCACACCCAAACTTCAGTATTATCAGCTATTCTGTGTTGATTCATGACATGTAATCCCAGATTCAGTTTGTAATCAGATACCAGCTGTCAAAATGTCTATGATGCTCCTGCACTGCAGGCAGTCGAGAAACAAGGTGAAACATATTTCAGTTTAGGAAAGTTTGTAGTTTTCAGAATTATACATAATAGGAAATGTCCAACTTTAACCATGTGAATGGTTTTACCAGGCCACCACACACATGTAGTTAGAATACTATATATATACTACATGGAATTTCTAGAATACTTGAAATTTTGTCTCATGGGCAAGTCTTAGATAACCTGCTAAGTAAATGCATCATCTATACAGCAGTACAGAGGGGCTCAGAATTAACATTGTGATTGCCCTGATTAGCGCTAAGCAAAATATTGGGCATTTAGGTGTATGGACATTATCTCTTCCTATCATTACCGCCTTAATTCAGCTCTTGAGTCCACCAGTGGTACCTTAATCTTAACCGTGTGTGGGTGTGTGGGTGTGTGTGCACACGCATGTGTGAGGAAGAGAGAGAGTGTGTATCTGTCATGGGAGTGAAGAGCACATTTAATTCAGTTCACATGGCTGCAGAAGCACCAGCGAGCTCTTGACTTCAAAACATGCCTGCCGCTGCCACATTAAATGGCCTGCTCGATAAATAAACACGCTTATCTCCAGCCTCGGCTTGCTCCCCACATACACTCATTAATTGTGATAGTTGGAGAGTGAGTGCGCCGACAAAACCAACAACAACAACAAAAAAAAAAAAAAGCTCAGAGAGAGCAGGATGATCAAAGGCCTAATAACCTGGAATGCGTCCCTCTGGCACGCTTCCTCTCTAATCCTGATTCGTCTCCCCTCAGTCATCACCGGCTCTGTGGCGTACAAGGGGCTATGGAAAGATGAAAAGTCCTTATAGTATTCAAAGCTGGAAGTCGGGCGATTATTAGTAGGGAAATTTCATGCCATTTTTCTATTGCAGATAAGGATAACAGAGTAATCCAACCCCAAACCCACAGGTAACCAGTGAATATCCAGTTGAATGGTATGTTCTAGTGAGTCATATTTTAGTCAAGTACTTAAAACACTTTTTTTTTAATACAATATTTTCTCTTAGGCAAAGTAACAACAATGAATAAATGAATGAGTAAAATAAATAACACTGACTACTTCAGGAATGGCACAATAATGAGGGAAAAAGAAATACAGTTCACTTCCCCAGACAGACTAAGCATTAGCATAGCACTACACTGTGTAGTCATATCTAAAAAAGCACACAGAAGGAATTTCTTAAACAAATGACCAAGGAGGCAAATTTATCATAAACTTGAATGTTTCAGTAGGTTTCGTCCCTCTCTCTACCAGTCGACTTTTCTCTTTGCTGGTATTTAGCTCACTTTAACCTTTTTTTCTCTGCACTACATCAAATCAGGATGAATCTTAATGGCTGCCGATTCACTGTTAGCACGGTTAGTACACTATTTGACTATTTGAGACACAGCTTGGGTATGAGGAGTGGAAGCCAGCAGCCGTAAACAGCACCCTCTCTTTCTCCTCTCTCTCTCACACAGAGAGAGAGAGAGAGAGAGAGAGAGAGAGATGTCCCTGGTGACGGATGAGTCGGGGCCTGGGAGAAAAATGACTCCTCATTCGCCACTGGCAGTCCAATCCTTCAGTCCAGCCCATTAGCAGAGGTAGACTTTCCCCTAGCTTGGCTTTCAGGAGAGGTACCACCTATAAACAAAGTAGGCCGGACGATATGATATGGATTATTAAGTATACTGTGTGAAAGCCATCCATCACAGCCCCGTGACCTGGGTTCAAATGGATTATTCCTTTCTGAGGTGGGAGACGTCTCTCAGTGTCTTACAAGATCAGTATTGATAGTCGGGCAGGAGTCGAAGCACAGATACAGCAAGGAGTCGTTTTGTCTTTCACTTCCTCCCTCTTTCTCCACCACACACTCACTTCATCTCCCTCTCTCTGAGACAGAGAAACGTGCCACTACAATCTGAATTTAAATTGTGCAGAAATTTATGCCATTATTTTAAGTGAAGTTTTGTGGAGCTTCAAACTGAAGTTCTATTACACGAGTTCTTCGTAACGCCGAATAACATAAAAGATCATCCTTTTTAGTGCTTTCTTTCTCTCACTGAGGGCCAGATGTCCTGTACGCTAGGAGACGCAGTCAGCCACAGAGCTGTCAAAAATCTCAGGACTAAAGAGGAAATGCACGTTCACTAACAAAGATAATGTGCTAATAAACGAAGATATTAAGACTGTTGTGTCAGAGCAAATAAACTGCATGGAGGGCATTAATACAGCTGATATGCTGTCTGATTGCTGATTGGTTTTAATGAAATGATGGCTTTGTACAGATATTCTGTTTTTCTTGTAGCTGACTTTGGCAATAACAATTGGAAAATTATGTCATTTTAATCTTCCTCTTAAACTCTGTCTATGCCAAGTGTTCAGGTCATACTAAAGCCAAATCACCACGTGGTATAAACTGCAGTGAAAAGTTCATTTGCTACTGCCAGCTCTCTCCCTCACTCCCACGCTATTTATCTGTCCCTCGTGTTGACGGTGGCGTCATTGCTGACACCGAAGCTTTAGCCCCTGTCTCTGTGTAAGGGAGATAGGAAGCAGTAAGCCAGGGAATCTCTCGTGTGCATGTCTATATACACTGCGCTGGGATGAGCCGGGTTGGTGTTGGTGATCCACCACTGGCTCCGTCACTGTAAGGGATTAGGAGCGGAGCCCTTTTAAAGGACCTTATCTCTCCAAGGCGACTCCTCACTGGTCACATGCTTGACGAGGGCAAGCCAATAAAGTGTACGTTTTAGGGAGTGGAGGGAAAGGACAGACACAGTGACGCGAGATTATGGTCATTTTCAGGACAGAACCCGACAAATACGTTTGAGTTTTAAAAAAAAAACAACAAAAAAAAAACGAGGCAGTGAGGTCAGTGCCAATATAAAGTGTTTACAAAGACCCCGAGCAGCTAGAGTGTGTTACGCACTACACTGATAATCTGATCATTATCTGATTTTTGCAGTTGCCAGATTATTCAAGTGGTTGAGTCAACATGTTGCCGTATTATAGAGTTAAAGCTGCTACTGGATTGTAATAAATATAATAGAAATATAATAGTAAAATAGATTAGTGAAGAGCAAGACCTCTGTTAGCAAAATCATCTCTGTATTTGGATCTAATTACAGAAGGACACCGTTATGTGCAATCTTCAAGCAGAAAACTCAAAGCCGATTTCATGAAATTTATACGAATTCTAATGAACAAGGGTCATTTTTCATTCGATTTGTTGTGAAAGTCGTTGAAAGGAAGTGTGCCCACCCTTAATACTGGCCTTAACCATCATATCCTTCCATATGATTTAAATCATTTTAAACTTTGAGAAAAGCTTCAGCAGTTAGGGAGAACAAAAAGAAACACAAGAAAGTGAACATGACTACGCTGATCTGTTGATGATGAATTGGAAATACCTACAAGCTAATGGATTAAAGTGTTCCCAAAATCCTTTTTTTCTTTTCGTTAAGTAGGGTCTGAGTTTATACTAATCAGTTTCCTATATGCAAGCTTATCTATCAAGATTAAATCACAATGCTGCTGAATTCTCCAATCTGATTGGTCAGAAGGTGTTGATTTACTATGACATCAGCTCTGAAAGTAGCACTGGCTGCTTATATTAATGCACTCTTTCTAATATGTTATTGTTTCTATAGTAACAGCACATTCACAAGGGCTTCTGTGGTGGGCACTCCATGGCTTATAGTGCATTAAAAATGCTTTGTTATTTAACAAAGAATAACGTATAGTTGATCTGTAAGGAGACATTTATTTAACATTAATGGATGTCACTCCTGTGTCAGTACAAAGGAGTTTAAGGTTTCTTGGTAACATGACTTGAAGTACATACTTTGTACAAATTGCTCTGGTATAAGAAGAATAAAACACTTCAGGACATAGAATTCAGGGTGGTAGCGGTAAATTCGCTTCATGTCGTCAATAATTTTCCCATATCAGTGCACCCTGTTATGTTTTTGTTACTTAATATAAATTATTCAAAACGCAAACAAATCAATTTCACCGTTTGCAAAAGCTTTTTATGGAACTGAAATCTGACTGATTGTCCAGTCTGTACACCATTCGCTTCAGTTTTTTGCCACGATATTTATTTTATTTAAGTAGTAACACATCAGCGTGCCAACACATGATGTTAGTAGTTGTCAACAATTTATACTGCTATTGACTCAATTGCTATGTATCCTGTGTATCATAGGTCATCCTCACCATCACATTCGGTCATCTACATCTCTCTCCTCTGTCATCGACCCAGCTGTAACTTTCCATTTAAATGAAAATGGCAGGAAAGACAAAACAATTAAATATCCTTATATTTAACCATAACACTTTAAAGTTTAGGATTCATGCACAAATAGTAATTTTCCTAATTTTCTCATTGACTGTATCCCAAATTTTCTCAGGACAATCTTGCCCAGAAGTCCCAGTTCCTCTTGGCACTGAGTTCATTCCCAGGTTATGAAATCTCGCTAGAGTTCTCAGGTGGCGTGTCATTCGGTAGACAGCCCCAGTAATTATTTAACAGCTTCTTCCAGCACTTCTGCCAAAGCCTCCTCGATCTGCTCCTGCAGAGAAAAGTGTCTCACAATCACGCTGTCCCCCCCCCCCCCCCTCTCTCTATCTCTAACTCTGTCTCCTCTAACCTCTTTTTTCCTACATCTCTCTCTCTCTCTCTCTCTCCCCTTGTAATGAAGTGCAGGAGGTTTAGGCGGGAAATGGCAGCGTTCCACAGGAGTGCTCACGCATAGTGGTCTTGCTTTAATTGCCAACCTTGGTAAAGCCAGATCTTAACACTTCTCTGCTTTTTCTGCTTTTTCTTTCAAGGGTTACATTTTGGTTTGTCGCCCAAACAAGATCGTGGTAGGTGCCCTTGAGTGCACAAGTTTTATGCACCCCATGAATCAGTAATGTAAAAAGGAAAATTTTACAGTTTATCTCCAAACAAAAGAATTCCATTGCTAATAGGATGGCATTTGAATTTCAGCCACAGAAAAAAGAGCAACTCTGGTTTACATAAGGAATAAAGCGTGACAGGGTGAAAATCAACGCTAGCAATGTTATTTTATAACTGAATGCACTTTAGACTTTTTTTTTTTTTTTTTTTTTTTTTTTTTTTTTTTTTTTTTTTTTTTTTTTTTTTTTTTTTTTTTTTTTTTTTTTTTTTTTTTTTTTTTTTTTTTTTTTTTTTTTTTTACCCATTTTATTGTTACATTTAATGGTGTGGAATGTCCATGAATCAATTCAGTTCCTGTTTTTGCTTGTGTTATTACCAAGCTCTGATCTTAACTGTGTCCTTCATTAGGTTTATATGACCTACTCACACTAGGACCTATTCCCTGCTCACAATTTACCAATTAAAAAAAAAAAGCAATAAACGATTGAATTGTCCAGAACCAATAGCCTAAAAATGCAAGAAAATGAACATGTAAAGTAGTGGAGGGCTTAATATTATTTCCAGCTGCACAGTTGGGAACTGTATGCTGGCAGTGGCAGTCGCAGAAACTTAATGCAGGAATATATGTGAAACCTAACACACTAAAAGTATTGTTGCTATAAATTCAATTTCCTTAAGGTATGCAAACTTTTGCACTTGTTTGTAAGGCCAGAAGGTCAAACTAATTGATTTTATAAGAGCACCTTGTGCAAAATTGAATTTGGACATGTGTGCCTAAGGAATCTTACTTTTCTCTCAATATGTAAGTATAAAGTAGCATTGTACCATAGAAATTGTAAAGTATGGAACACATAGATATTAGGGCTTTTGGATATTCTTTAGTTATGATATTGCTGTTCTTTAAATAATGTTTTGAACCTAAGAGAATCAGTCTCATTTCAGTACATGTGTAACAGATGAACACAAGTTCAACTTGCATTTCAAGTTCCTGTGCTAAAGGCAGACTGAACGATGCGTTCTCTCCTCACACACAAACGCGTCAATTTCACTTGACACCAAGGAGTATTTTAGCTGTCATACCCCTGCAGTGAGAAACAATTGGTTCCTGTTTTGGAGATGTAGGACGAACATGTTCATACAGGTTTGAGACAATAAAGAACATTTGTTGACATCATCCCTCCCGGAGCTTCCCAAATTGTATGGTTTCACTAGACAGTATCAGAAATGGATATTGAAATGGTAGGAGTAGCGACAGAAATGCGTCCGTCTATGTCCTGGTGATTATGCACGGACATTTCGGCATGGGAAATTCGTAATATGATACGTGATGATACGAGACGAACTCTGGCACCGCATCCAGCCCATCTCTCCCATTTTCTTCCTTATTAAAAAGTAATTCACACTAAATATATTCCCAATCAATACCTTTGTGTTAACAGAGTGCTCATTTTCCCATCTTGGCCTGGGTTTCAGTGATTAATATGGCACTTAGCCGCCCTATTCCTCGCGCTCCCCGGTCAATATGTCTTTATGTTCTCCTTGTGATGGTGAACCCCAATGACAAACCTGGGCACCAGGACAGTCAAAGTGATCAACACGTTAAAGAGATCTGTAAATTTTCACGACTGCCCACGTTCAGTGACAAATACCTCCTAATGAGCCATGGTTGTAGACATTTGGCGGTGAGGAAGTGTGTATCCTGAGTGGCAGCTTGCTGAATTATAGAGCAATTTTGCTTTCTAGCCCTGGGGGAAGTGAATTTTGGAGCGAATAAACACGATCAAAATCAATGAGGGATTAGTGGGCGCTTGTAGGAGTTGTTGAAAAGTGTGTCAGTTGAGGCAGGTGAATAGACATGGGGCTGTGTTTTCCTGTGGGATTTAAGCTGTAGACATTTTGTGTTGCATGGATTCAATCTCTCTGCATCTTCCCGACAGGTTTTCCCAATGAGCCGGCTGCTGACATCGCCCTGAACACCGTGAGGGACTGGCTGAAGGAGAACAAGGACAAGGTGAGAGCTGTTCAGTTCAGCTATGATCAATTATGTCTGTGGTACAGCTGAAAAATACAGTTGATTGGTATTATTTCCATTCTATCACACATGCCTCGTTTGACCAGTTCGTTATGCGTATCCAATTAAAAGGCAATTTGATTTGAATCAGGACTTTAAATGGTCTGGTGGCTTTGCAAATTGGCCGGTGTTTCAAACAGCATGTCAAGGCAGGACGCAAAAGAAAATGCACACATCATAATAAAATTCAAATTAATGGATTCATTAATTCAGCGTAATGAATTCAGTGCAGATTAGTTTGTGATTTTTGCAATACTGTTGAATACACAACTGCACAATGTTACTGACTGACTGAGTCAATCACATATTATCATTTTGTCAATCACATGCCCTATATTACCAACTTTTTTCTTCTTATTATTATTCTACTAATTCCCCACCAACCAGTGACTCATGGTTCAAAGGTAAGTTGTGAGAATGCTATTAGGGAAAGCACATTCTTTCTGTTGAGCTGTCTGTTCTTGCAAAATGTTTTGACAAGAATTAGTCCCATTATAAGTTGCGCAATCCTGTTAGTGCCTACTAGGCAATCATTGTGGGTTTACTACGCAGAGCTGAGTTTATGCCTGATTAAACTACATGCCAGTCTATTTTATTTCCCTTCATGAACATGGCCCTCCAAGTGGTAGCCGAGCAAAGTTGTGCCTTGTCGTGATCATTAAAGTCACAGCAACAGTGTTCATGGCCTATGGCTAGAACCAACAGATAGTTGAGGATTAATTATCCTGACTAATGACACACAGGCATCAGAGAGAGGAACTGCTGACAGATCCGGTGCCACATTTGCATTGCCTCTCCATCACTGGCTTTTTTTTTTTTTTTCCCAGCAGAGGAATTGATCTCTGCTTTGGTATATGGCCTGTCAGTCAGCTTTCTGTAGGAAGACAAAGCAAGAGAAAGAGCTCAGAAACTGGAGGTGGGCTGAAAGAAATGGGCCTTTGGGAAGTAAATTACGTTTCGTGTGGCAGGTTTTGTACAGGGTTGCATCAGTAAAGTCGTCCTTTTTCAAGTGAGAAAGCTGTGCAGCGGGTGAGGCAGGGATTGGCTGTAGAGAACGGGGTTTGTGTCATTCAGTGAATTTAGCAGACAGGTTAGTCCTATTTCCTAATAACGGAATGAAAATCTGAAGTAAAGCAATTTTTCTTAAAAGCTTTGTGATAACAATCACAGTATTCACGCAATAAAATACCATAATGAAATTGAAAAGTAATTGAATAGATGGTGTACTCTTTTCTTTTCTTTTTTTCTAATAATACCTCAAGAATCAAAAAAGATCTATTGGAAACGGCTCAGTGATGCTTTTATTTTGATATGATTTTTGTGACTGAGTAAGTGATACCATAAATATGAATGGAGCACCATGCTAATACAAGGTAGAACCCCTGCTTTGCTACCAGGACAGCCTCAGTTTTTCAGGGCATGGATTCCACGAGGTGTTACAGATATTTCTTTGAGATTCTGACCCATGTTGACACGACTGCCTTACATAATTGCTGCAGATTTGTCAGCTCCCCTTTATACTGGAAATCCTCCATCCTGCCAGATTCCAGAGATATTGGATTCACATTTGGTGCCTGGAGGCCACTGAAGTACACTGAACTCATTGTCATGTCCATGGAACCAGTTTGAGATGACTCATGCTTTGTTATATGGCACATTATCATGCTGGAAGTAGCCACTATAAGACAGGTAAATTGTGGCCATAAAGGGATGCACATACTCAGATAGTCTGTGGCGCTCAAACAATGCTTGACTGGTATGAGAGGCCTAATGTGTACAAAGAAAACATTCCCCACATCATTACTCCACCAGCAGCGGCGTGAAATGTAGACACAAGGTTGGTTGGGAGCATGGATTCATGCTGTTGATACAAAATTCATACACTGACATGTGCATGTTGCAGTACAAATCAAGATTTCTCAGCCCGTGGCACGTTTTTCCAATCTTTAGTGGAACCTGATGTGGTCTTCTGCTGTTGTAGCCCAGCACGTTTTGAAATGCTTTTCTGCTCCACACAGTTGTATAGAGTGAGAATTTGAGTTACTGTAGCCTTCATGTTAGATCTGGCCATTCTCCTCTCATCATTCACCTCTCAACAACAAGGCACAGACCTGCAGCTTATGCTGTGTATGTTATGTAAACTCGAGAGATTGCTTGTGTGTGAGATCAGCAGTGTCTGAAATACTCAAACTATGGTCGACGTCACTGAGGTCACATTTGTCCCCCATTCTGATGTTGATGTGAACATGAAATGAGGCTCTTGACCCGTATCTGCATGATTTTATGCATCACACTGTTGCCACCTGATTGAATGATTGGGTAATAGCATGTATGAACAGGTGCACAGGTGGACCTAAGGTGGAACTGCATTACAGTGAATGTTGCCTAGTTCCCAGTTTTCAGCATAGCATGGTGTTTGTTAACAATTTACAGGATCGGGTTGAATGGCTTTACACTACAGATCCAGTCTCAGGTTTTACTTTTGGTTTTACTTGGAAATTTCTCTCAGCCTCACTTTGCCATAATGCAACATTCATCATTCCTCTAATGGCAGTAATCTGGAGTAAGCTATTACTTCGTTATACAGGAAAAAATCTTTATCTCCGTGGCAAAAAAAAAAAGTGAGATTTTCTAAGTTCACCCCAATATCGGCATTTCATTTTGTACACTGTGCAGATTCTTTCTCTTGTGTGGGTGGCTGTAGTTCTGACTAATGAGCGTGGATCTGATCCAGTCAGTAATTGTTCTGGGTAGAGAAAGTAACCCAACTTCTGATGTGGTTGCATGTTTCTAACATTTAACCCATATCTTATAACTTTCACTTTATCTCACTTTATCTGAATTTTATAGTGATGGGAATTTCACCAGCCTAAACCTTAATCAGGTTTACACTTGAAATAGCTCCAAGAAGAAGAAGAAGCTCATGTCTGGGAGTTTAGCAAACATTTACCGAGCGAGAGTATTTATTGGATAACACGGGCTAGAAGAGTCCTTCTGCATCTCCGGGAGACTTTTTAGTATTCCTCTCACCTCTTTCATTCAGAGAGAGAGATTATGCGAATAGGCTGTCAGCTCGGCTCTGTAAGACTGCTTCCAAAATTAAAGCTGGTCTTGCCATTAGCTGTAGCATTTTATCTTAATGTGTTTGCGCTTGTGGATAAAAAAAATGTTATAGAGCACATTTTTTTTTGCATTCGTATGAATTCCTGTAGCATGTGTTCAAAACTGCACACATGTATTAAAAAAAATGTACTTATTATTTCCGTAACTGATCAGTGACTGGCTGTTTTGCTGCATGACTGAGCATCATAGGTTATAATTTTCAGGCTGCATGTTTATCTAGGTTGCATTTTGCCTTTTGGATCCCCCACTAGCAAGATTTCTTTGCATATATTTTTGTATCAGTAGCTTGGGGAAATTATGAGCAATGAGTCTGGCACGAATCCAGCCAGCTATTGTTCTGGATCGAGAGAGCTTTAATTAGAACATGGGTTCTGCGGTAGGCAAGCAGTGGAGGCATACAAAAAAAAAAGTGAACTGGTGAAATGAGGCTAGGCAAATCGAACCTTGTTTTGTTTTAGAATTTCAATGTGATTCACATTGGTTAAAAAAGTGTGCTCTGGAGCAAAGCTGTACATCAATATCTATTTAAAAAAAAAAAAAAAAAAAAAAAAACCCAACCAAAATCTGTCTTGTAGCAATATGGACACTGAAGAAGCGCTTTTTTTTTTTTCTTTTTTTCTTTTAAATGTAATACATTACAGGAAGGTAGGCTATGCCGCAGTAGCTCGCAGTGATGGTGATTGATGACCAAGTGTTAACATTAGCAGGCGGAGCGCCGTGTTCTCCGTGCTGTGTTTAAAAGGGCAATGAAGAGAATGAGAGATTTCTCTAAAGAGTGTAATTACATTGTCAAAATGGCTAACAAAACTCAAGCACCATTTAAGGTATTTTGAGTTCACTGCTGTGATTCATTTACTTTATTTTAATTATATCACTGCCAGAGATCGAGGATGATAGCACCAAAATAGCCCTCACACCCGTGTTGTTTAGTGTTCACCCTAACCTCTACTACCTTAGCCTACTTTTATATGTTTTTTTCCACTTACTTTATTTCTAGGCGTATAACACTCTAATTACAGTGATACAAGCCATGTGTTGCTCCTTCCTGGAAGCACAGTTCCACTCGGGATAGACGTAGCCAGCTAAAATTGCTAAAACTGACTGTGTCCAAACTGCTCTGGAAAGAGACCAAGCCAAATACAGTGCTGGACACTGGCTGGATATTTCTGACCACTAAACAATTCCTGAGTTATGAAACCAACAAAATTCAAAACAAAACATTATTGTTTGTTTGTGTAAAATGAACTGGTAAAACTTATTATTAAATGTCTCATATCAGTTTAAAATGTTGTTAATTCACTTTATATGTGAGTCAGTTGCTCATTAAACATTAGTCATTTAGTAATTAGCTTTGAGTCATTAGGTGTAATGTTAACCGACAACACTGCTAACACTGGATTTATTAACACGTTATTATACTACAGCACTGTTGAATTCTCAATTCTGATTGGTCAGAAGTGGTTGATTCTTCTTTAACAGCAGCTCCGACAGTAGTGCTGGCTCCTATTCACAGGTCACAGGTTTATATTAATGCGCGCTAATTCTGTGTTGTTGTTGCTGTTATTTAACAAAGAAAACCTATAATCCTTGATGTGCTAAAGCTTTCTGTAGAGAGATGTTTAACATTTTTGGAAGGAGTCTCCAGTATCAGTGCTTTGTAACAGTGAGCAAGTCTTCAGAACAGGTGACACTGTGCTTTCCGGTTTCTCAGTAACATCACAAATGAAGAACGACTATTTAGAGATCCTGTAACGTTTATAACTACAGAGTTCTAACAGGAACTAAATTCTTTCATGGACATTCCACAACAATGTAACAGACAAAAAAGCATGGTGTGTCGTTCACCACCCTGTTGATGATTATTTTCCTATAGCAGTGTTATTAATGGGTGTCCAGCATCATAGAAGAAGAAAAAAAACCAGCAAAACGGCAAAAAGCTTTTATTTACAGAACCATCTCAACGTGTCCATCATTCTTCTCAATACACAAATTCCTTTGAGTAGAATATTTGGACTCATTCTTCCTTGCTTACATACAGCATGGTCTGTAAAATATAAAAATATACATTAGCCTATGATTTATGGGACACCCTGTGTTGTTTATATAGTTACTGACGAGCTCTACATTTCTAGCTATCTTTTTGGTTCACTGGCATTCTTGGAGCTTTTCTTCTTTATGTTTAAGAGTATGTTTAGTACTAATGAAGTAAACTCGAGTAGTGCAGTGACTGGATTTACTGAGGTATTATAATGATGATGATGATGATAATAATAATAATAATAATAATAATAATAATAATAATAATAATAAACTATGATGAATAGGACAAGATTCAGTTCCTTACGGAACCCTTCAGAAAAAAGCCATGGCTTTGGTGCAGAGAAATAAGACAGAACGCATCATCAGGCTATTTTCAACACCTCCTACTAAATAGGACCAATCAAGTCAGGCACCTGTCACAACTCTACACACACGCATTCACACACTCACACACACTATCACTGTCACCACAAGTCTCCTCTATCACCTCTACTCAGAACACTAATGGGCCTTCTCACACTGCTGTAGCTTTCAACATGGATACAAAAGTTGAACTCTCACGTGAGAGCACACACAATTGATGATTATTATTTAATAAAAGCTTTTCATAATAGGCCTTGTTTTTTTTTTTTTTTTCCAAACCACAGGCCCTCAGTGAGGTTCGTTCCAGATCTGCACACTAAACGGGCCTTAGTTTGCTGCTATTTATTTTGTGCTTCTCACTTCTAAAGTCTCACCAAAGCTCTAATACAAGCCATGAAATTCCCCCTGAAAAGCCATTTAGTAGCTGCACACTCCTCCCGCTGAAGGCGAAGCAGCCTGGCAGAAGCAGTGGTCAGAGCGAGCAGCTCTAGTTCTGTCATGATCTCTCACATCTGAAAGGATCAAAGCCGGGTGGTCACGCTTTCATCTGCACTTATGGCTTCGGACAACATGGTGCTCCATATTTCTAGCATGTTTTAAACTTTGTGTGACTGACTGTAGAAAACACGGGCAAGCATGAAGCTTCTGCAACAAATAGCACGACGGCCTTTTTGAGACACTTGTATACAAAGGGTGTTCAGAGTCACATACTCGAGCTTAAAATCATTACTTATTGATATAATAACATACAAATGAGCAGTTCATTTGCAAAAATTCAAATAAACATTTAATCAAGTCTGATGTATTAGTAATACACCGAGGTTGATAGACATGAACCAGATACAAAGTTTAAGGTTAAAGGCCAGGTTAGCGTTTGTGTACTCTATAATTCACAGTTTGAGAATTTGAGGCAGGGCGCAAGTGGCTAAATTTAATGTGGCTTTTATTTGGGGCCATAAAAAGACAGTCATAATCCACAGCAAGTGTCAAATCACATGCAGGCAGGGTTCAACACGGACGATCCATATGTCAAAACGCAGGCAAGACTCAAAAACTAGAACAAAACAATGCATAGTAAAAAGAAAAGAGTAGCATGGTATACACAGGGCTAACACAGAACAGGAGAACACATTTGGGCAACAGATCAATGACAGGATGTGGTGCAGTGACAAGACCAAAACCAAAACAAATACACATGGCTTAGTACTAAAAAAAAAAAAAAAAAAAAAAAAAAAAAAAAAAAAAAAAAAAAAAAAAAAAAAAAAAAAAAAAAAAAAAAAAAAAAAAAAAAAAAAAAAAAAAAAAAAAAAAAAAAAAAAAAAAAAAAAAAAAAAAAAAAAAAAAAGGACATGGAGCAACCAAAACAAAAAGACGCGACAAATGACAAGTTCAGAATGGGGGGAATTTGAGACAGTCATACAGTGCCTCTAGACATAACAGTGCTCTTGGATTGAGGGGTTTGTGCTAAAAAACAAGTTATATGTGTGAAAAGCAGAAAAGGAAAAGGAAACCTTGATCACAGCTGTCTGAGTCCAAAGATAAACCTGAGGTCTGAATACTGACGTGTGCTCCTCTCTCCTACGTAAAACTAGTAAATATGAGAGCGCTTTATGTGAATGTAAGAGTGTATTGTGTGATGTCAGAGGTACAACCTGTGAAAGTGTGTGTGATCTCTCTTCACCAAAACAGAAGTTCCAGTCTGATCATGGACGTCCTCACTAGGGAACTGGCTCCCAATCAAAGCTGCATCAGCTGCCCCATATGCCACCATTCCACTTTTCCCCTGCATAGCATCAACCTCCTGCAGCCATCACATTCTTTAGTTTCTCATTTTCCCAACTAATAAGGCCTAATGCAGGTGCACGGTGCCTTAATCTGGGCCAGAGAAATGCTCTGTGACACTTCATTTGCCTGCCACAGCACTTTAATAAGGCTCTCAGCCCAGATGCTCCATGTCCCCTACACAGCTCTGACACACTAAAACAGATCAAATGAAATCTCATCTCCAAGACATTGTAATGAAATATCGCCTCCCAGAAAGTTTTCAACCCTTGCACTTGTTTCTCCATTGTGCATTCTATCATGACAGTTGAATTGTGTGCATGTGTTTTTTTTTTTTTTTTAAATATATTTATTTACATTTGTTTATTCCCTGCCATCTGTCGTCTACGGCATGTGGATAACAAATAGCATCTTGAACAGGCGCCTCTGCAAAATGCATTCAATCTTAAGTCGTTAATAGAAACTGAGCCACGTCACAATGAGCGGTTTTCCTATTCGATCAGTTAATATTATCTTTGAGAGCAGCATGGGTTGTGGCAGGTAAAGCTTTAATATGACGTGAGTTAGGCAGTCATTGTCATTTATGTGAGAAAGATGGATGCTGTAGGCTGGTACTACTGCACGATGCATTATTGTAGAAACTCAACAGAAGCTGAAGGATGGCAGTTACACCACCTCAATCTGAAATAGAGAGATATATGTTCTGTTTCTCGCCACTGTTCCAAGACACCCTGTGACAAATCGGCTGTGTGTTTGCGGAATATCTATGCCATGTTTGGTGCTGACTCGAAGCTGAGCCAAGCAGTTTGGGATGGTCTCAAATCACCAAGCAGTGTCACATTTTGCAAGCAAGAAAGACTGTTGGGAAACATGGCACACTTTTATAATGACTACTTGTGCCTTAGGCTCAAAAAAACAGATGTTATACTGTTCTGTTAACCCAAACGTACAGTAGCACACAGCTCAGTAAACAGTATGAACGCTGGTCTACCCATGGCTCACCTGGTGAAGTGATTCCCATCGCATAACTAGATCTGTGAAAGTAGGAGGACTTTGTCTGAAGGTTATCGTGTGGTCAATGTGCATACATAAAAGTAATTAATCTAAACACATTTGTGTGTCTTCCTCACAGGGGGAATTATTAATGGCATCATATGACCCAAGCCCAAGTCAATGCTTTACTCTGTAGTGAAAATACAAAGAGAATCAAACTTTCACTTAAAAGCAATGTATTCAGAGTGAGTACAAAAGGTTACGTCAGTATGTACACAGGGAAAGTTCCTTATATGCAGAATTGAGTTGCGCACGTTCTCAAGCTCAGATAATGCAAATTACCTGAGGAGTGTGGTACATGCCTCTGAGGTTCCCAGATTTTTCTTGAGTAGAAAAGTAGAAAGTATTTTCAGTAGCGTCCAGACCACCACCTTTAACCACAAGAACTTGTCTGTAAGCCTCAAAAAAATCAGGGATAGAAAATGTGGACTGAAGGAGACAGCATTTTGTTTTTCTTTGTTGTCAGATTTAACACAATCTAGCATAAAAGCAAGAGACAATTTTTAAAAAAAATGGGAAAAGGCTAACACAATGAAATAGGAATGAAACAATGGCAAGCATTAAAATAAGTGTTAATAGGAATCCAGCATATTGGCAGTACTTTGATGCATGAATACCCATAGTTTTTATCTCATTAATTAATGCCAATTTGGTTTAATTTAACAAAATGGCTTCCACCCTCATTATTAGCTTATAAAGTAGCACTTGACCCAGCACATTATTAATTTTCCAGTTTATATTGTACAGGGTGTCCCAAAAGTCTCCGAACATAGGGGAAATTTATAGGGAATACTTACAGCCATCTTTTTTTTTTTTCATTCGCTCGAAAACAAATTACAGGGTAAAATAATATGAATACAACAAATATTGTGATTTACAACAACTCAGTGTAGTGTGTGGTGGTGATTTGAGGCAGGGTGCAAGTGGGTAAGCTCAATGTGGCTTTTATTTGAGGTGATAGAAGGACAGTCATAAACCACAACAAGCGTCAAATCACATGCAGGCAGGGTTCAACACGGACGATCCATATTCTGTGTCAAAACGCAGACAAGCATCAAAAAATGGAGCAATACAATGCAAAACAATGTGATTTTATTTACCAAACATTATCAACTTTGGCTCTGCTATTTGATATTGTGCACCAACAGCTAATTGTCAATACAGCTAAATGTTTTTGCTAATTCGATGTGCCCGCCTGTAAAGAAAATGTGCCCATGGTTTGAAAGATAAGTGCAATTTCTGCATGAAATCTGCACTTACTGCACGCATGTAACTCAGCTGAATATGGTCCAAGGTGTGTACCCAAAAATACTGTGTGCCACAAGTGTACCAATATGTAAATGTTTAGTAAAAACAAAAACAAATGTTTAGTACACAAAACCAAGTGGATTTTCTGTGGCTGAATCTCAAACGATATCCGAATATGCAGGTAGAGCATGAACCAAGTGAATGAGAAACCATTTGAGATTCAGCTCAAGCTGGGCTTCACTGTTTTATTTTCTACCCTTAAAGTCCCGTGTTGTTATTCAGTTACTCAGGATAAAGGATGTTTTTCAGTAACTTCAGTGATTCTAATAGGAAGGGTATGTAATTACGAAAGTAAGGAATACAAGTCTGTGCCCACTGATGGGTTCTTCAAGTTGAAAGAGTTGACCTTGATTTACAAGTCAGTGCTGTTTGATTGAAAGCCCTGCAAAGCTTACTGCCTTTGCAGAGACTAACCTGGAGTGGACAAACATGTACTTCTCCGACTCAACATTATCAGGCGAGTCTACAGCCTCTAAAGCTGCATGTGACTCAGTATGCATGCTAAAAATGGTTTTCATTAACTGACATCAGAAAGGAACTTCTGGTTATTTCAGCTGGAGAATAACAGTGTAGAATAAAAATGTTCAGATGTTTTGAAAATGCAAGACAAAAAATGTATTCTCTGATGTGCATTCACAGCTGTGGGCTATCACATGAAGGGCTTTTGTGCATCTGTTTCTTCAGTTATGCTTATATTGTCAATAATTAAGGTGAAGATCAGCTATTTTCAGTATTTAGTAACACTTCATATTAAGGTTCCATTCATTTTTACTGCATTAGGTAGCATTAACAATCCATGAACTTGAGTGTTAGAAAGAAATAATATGAAAACAAATGTTAAATAAAATTAACATGTATTAATTCATATTTGTTTTAAATGTTAACTGATGCACCTATTTATCAGATGTAAAGAGTGCTTATTTGAGTTAATATATCCTTCCTGTCAACTCAAGCCATTCTCTGGTCATTCTCTGATCTCTCTCATCAACAAGGTGTTCCAGCCTGCAGAGCCTCCATTCACACGATGTTGGGTTGTTTTTCACACCACTGTGTGTGAACTCTAGAGACTGTTGTTTGTGAAAATCAGATGATCAGCAGTTTCTGCAATACTCAAACCAGCCCATCTGGTACCAACACCCCTGCCACCCCTGGTTAAAGTCACAAAGATCACACTTTTTCTTCATTCGGATGTTTGATATGAACTTTAACTGAAGCTCTTGACCTGTGTCTGCATGATTTTATGCATTGTGCTGCTGCGGCCACATGATTGGCTGGTTGGATAAGTGCATAAATGAGCAGGTGTACAGGTGTTCCTAATAAAGTGGATGGTGACAGTATGTGTGATTCCCGAAGCAGAGGCCTTGCAGAACTAGTGAGGTTCATTGACTTCACTGCCCTGACCATAAAGCACTGCAACAATGCAAGAGGTCATATCCTGGTTAGATAACATGACCTCCAGTTCTCGTGTAAGAGAAAAAGAGAGAATCAGGCGCAGTATTTAGTAATCCAACATGCGATTGTGAAACAGCTCCAGCTATACAATCTGACTTCATATGAAAAGCTTCAAATGCTCAGTCTTAGTTAAGACTGTGATTAAACTGGTGGGAATAATTGATGCAGACCAGCTTTGAACGTGATATGACGTTTAAATAACGCAAACGGGTTTGAATCATTAGGTTTAGACAAGCATGCTAATGCTTACAACAAATACACCAGTCTTTGAGGGAAAGCAATACGTTCATCAGATTTCCGTTCCATACATAAACAGCGTAATTAGCCTGCCGGCTTTTCTTAAACCCCACATTTCAGAAGAAATATCATCACAAAATTGTATTATACACAGTATAATACAGAACAGAGCTTTTCCTTAGGAAAAAGATTTGAAAGGCAGACAAAAAGTGTAGCTGGCAAACATTAACCAAATGTCAAAATGAGCTTTGTAATTAATCAGCAAGATGCACACAGTCCATGATTATCATTCTTAATACGGGCTCTCATGAAAGTCAATTTTTGCTTGAGCCTCCAAGCGTAGTAAAATAAAAGTTTATTAAGACGGATAAAGGCTGCTGTTTGTCTCTGTGTCTCATTCGCAGTCATTTCAAGGCGCAAGTGTGAGTGCGTGTGGTTTATTATCCTATCCCGCTTTCTCTTAACTCCAGTGAATGAAATATGTCAGAACTGAGCAGGAACATCAGGGTGAGGCTATTATCCTTTACACAGACGCCTTTTTTAAATCCTCCCATCTGTGGAGTCATTAAACTGTGAGAGGTGGGGAAGTGTACAATGAAATTTGTGATGCTGTTTAACCCTGTGTTAGTTGTTTGTTTAATTTCCTTGAGCTAGCCAGCTAATCCTGACGGTCATATAAAATCCTAACAAGGTAACAGGAATAGGAAACGGAAAAGGAAGCATAAACATGAAAATAACACATAAAATAATGCAGTTTGGTGTAAAGCAGAACAAGAGTAGGTTTTATTGGCCGAATTAGATTCCTTCACAAGGATGTCGCAGGTGTAATGAGCAAAAATAAGGAGCGTAGAGGAAGTAAAGGACATGAAATAAGTGAATAGTTATTTAACTTCTGAAAAGAAGTACATTTTCCGTATGCATGGAGTGTGCGCAGTAGATACAGAATGCACTCTGGTTGATTGAGTGGTATTGCCAACAATTAAGTTTTTTCAAAGTATTTTTATCCACTTAATGTTGGGAAACATCCATTAAAAAAAAGAATTTCATGTTATCACTTACAGTATAGCAGCTATAAACTGTCATTGCCTCACCAGGCCAAAAAAAACCCCAAAATTATTCTTATTCCCAAGCAACTGGAAATTGTAAACTACTCTGTCTTGAAGATTTTGCCGTAGAGGAAAATTTACTGACTATAGTGTTTCTGTGCTACATGTCCTTGTGAAAGAGTTGTTAGTATAGAAACTGTAACGTATTAGAACACACGCATCAATATAAACCTGTGATTTGCACTGCAGACGGAACTGCTTTCAGAACAGCTGTTATAGAAAATGAATCAACACCTGCTGGCTAATCAGAATGGAGAATTCAGCAGTGTTGTTGTGTAACGGAATTTAAGCCATACACAATGTGCTTGAATTTTCTCACATGTATTTGTTGATGGCGCTCAAGTGGATTCGCTTCACTTCGCATTCTGTGAAAATGAGCTTCTCTTAATGACATTGCAACTGATTTTGCAACTGGCAGATAGTTGTAGTCTGCTGCCTCGCAATAAGCCATTTTACTCCTGAGCAAGACTAAGTTGTCTAATCTGTTCAGTCTCCGAAGACGTGGAAGCCAGTGTGCCCGGCCCAGCCAACCCAGAATCAAAGCTTTGATACAAAAACAATGGAGAGAGAAGACACGTCCTCTAAAACAGTGGCGGACTTGCAACGGTGCTGTTCATCACACAGATTAATTATGCACGCTATCTTCAGCTCGCAGGAATGCGGAGATTATGAAAAATGTAATGGCTGCTGTTTTTTTTTTTTTTTTTTTTTTTTT
>CM040977.1:28314525-28377312 GCA_022985145.1 Pangasius djambal
GGGGGGGGGGGGGGGGGGGGGGGGGGGGGGGGGGGGGGGGTATGGGGTCCACCCTATCCCACTCAACATCGTAGCACCAGCAAGAAAGAATACTCCAATCATTGCACCGTGTCACGTATTCACAGATACAAGAGGACAAAATAATGACAGAGATAATATTTGGGGCGGTCTGGGAAAACCCCTTGGATATTGCTGCGGCTGAATTAGAAAACCAAAAAAATGAAATATATATATATTTTTTAATTTGTTTTCTGTTTCTAGCATAATCTGGCACCTCTGCTTTAAAAAAAAAAAGATACATCTCCTGAGAATTACGTGAAAGGGTTACAGAAATGCTTAAAATGAATCTGCGAGTTGAAATCTTGACAGTGTCACAGCTGAGAGCGTGACTATCCTGGCTCTCTTGGTGGGGAGGATTCTTCTGGCTGGTAACTGAAATAAACTGGTGTTTGGTAGTGACTAAATTAGGAGAAAATGAGGTAAAAAGTACCTCACAGTGACATGTTTTTGTAGCATGTTACCACAATTAAAAGTTATTATTGGATCTCAGAGTTCGTAAGTGCTGCCTGTGGGTGTAAGAGGGCAGAATTAATAGGCTGAAATGGTTAGAGGAGGCAGCTGGTCTGGAGAAAGGTCACACTCTTTTCAACCTTTCTCGCCTTTCACCTTGAGTTCTAGCCAAAAAACCTCACCACTTACTTCCTATTCTTTCCTTTCTCTACTAACCTCCAGAGACACACTGCCAGCACCAGCAAGAAAGTTAGATATATTACACATTTACTGCCATTTTGTAATCTTTTTATGATTCATTCATCCTTTATTATGGAAGCCTATCTCTGCCAGGTAGAAAAGAAAACATTGCATACCTTTTCTTCTTTATTTTTGGCAGCAGCAGTATGTCAAAATATTATTATGTCGTCTTATGTCAACTTTCTGACTTATCGCAAATTTGAATTATCTCAAAACTCTGATTTATCATCTCAGAATTATGATTTATTATTTCAAAATTCTGACACATCTCAATCCTAACTTGTCTTAGAATTGTGACTTAGTATCTCAAAAGTCTGACTTATCTAAAAGTGTTGACTTATCTCAGACTCTTGACTTAATGTCACAAAATTCAGACTTATTCTGACGACTTCTTTCAAAATTTGCCTTCTCAGAATTTTGACTTGTCTCAAAAAATGACCTTACTGTCTCAAACTTCTGACCTATCTCAGAATTCTGACTTATCTCAAACCTTTGCCTTATTTCCTGAAAAATTCTGACTTATTCTATGTTCTGACTTTTGACTTGTCAAAACCTTGACTTACTAAATCAACATTTTGTGATAAATAAAGATCTTGACACACTGCTAAAATATTTTTTTTTTCTTTCTGGCATACACTAGAGTGCAGGGTTCAGATTTCTGGGGTTACAAGAGTATAAAGAGCCCCTGTTTCTATCCACTCTGGACATATATGCTGTGTTCAAGTAACCAACAGTGGAAAGTCATACCTGCTACTTTTAAATTTGACTCAGACTTGTTTAAGTCTTTGCCTCTTTGTACATTAGTTGTCTGACAGCAGCAGCAGTCCATCACTGAGCCTTGGGTCATGTTCTGCAGCTTCTGCATGCAAGTATTATTGTAAATGAATTAAAAAAACCTTATTAGACAACCTTATTTGTCTGTGGAATGTCCAGATGATAAGCAGAATTAGTATAGTTTCACATGATGATCCTAAATGTGCACATAAATCCATCCTGAATTCATATTTGTGCACTTTGATTTTTTTTTATTCAGTGTATATAATTTCATTATACCGTAATACTGACTGCAAGAATACAGTTGAGTGCAAATGTTTGCATCCCCTTTATCACGTACATGAGCATCACTAATTGATTAGGCCTATTGGGGAACCCTAACTGCCGAGCTGTTTGGAAACGTGTAGTATGCCTATCTAATAAATAACTCGTTTACACATAGGAGGAACTGGGGCTGCTTGTATTAAATAGCTAACAGCATTGACACGTAAAGCACTACTTCAAGGCTAGCCAGTTTAGCAACAATTTGATAAATAGGACATATCGTTCAGGTAAACTCCATTTTATAAATTAGAATAGTCCAGGTTTAGGACAGCCCATTTTGCAGTCCTAGCTTCTAAATGATGTGTTATTTTCATTCGTGCAGTATGTAGCAAGATGGAATTCCATCATGTATTAATTTAAGCCCACTGTGTGTAAATAACTTGTTAATTTCTGGTAAAAACGAAGTAGCATAATGTGTTTATTAGCAAGCAAAAAAGATAAATGTGATCGTTTATTTGGCATAAGTCGCCCAGTGTGTCCGGCATCTAACCTCTAAAGTATACTTCCTAATTATGTTTGCGTCATACACACCTTCATTTCAGAACTCTCATCTCAGATTAATAAATAATGGGAGAAAAGAAATGATGAACTGTTTTGGCCTCATTTCCAATGCAAATGAAACACAGTAATAGGTGGTGGGGGGGATAGAAAGTGTCACTGTTATAAATTTTGTATGTTATGAATGTTATAAATGCATCATTATTATTCATTATTAATAAATATACTAAAAAAATTTCCTAGGCTTTATAGAGAAGTATATCCCTATAATCCATCATTTTAAGTAAATGAACATGAAGTGTATACAGCAAGTGATTAATTTAAGCTAGAGTTAAGTTTAATTGCTGCATATAACATATATTGAATATAAAGCCGCTCTCACGTATGTAGTTTTTGGTCTGTTTGGGTGTAGACCCACTGTATTTCAGATACAAGCATCGTTTTTAGGGTCTGGCTGAACGTGTATGTTTTAGCATTGTCTGCACGCTGTGGCCCTGTCGACTGCTTGCCACCGGAAGCACATAACCTAGTCAAAATTGTTCTCAAGGGAACTTAATGTATATGACTTCCGTGCAAAAAAAAAAGGTCCCACAGAGGGATCTGGACTTCTTACTTAGCGGTTTGTGCAAATATGAAATTGAAGATGTGGGTTTCACTTAAGACAGTTTTTTTTGATGGCCATCACTACATTCTGGTACGTGCTGTTTAATAAAGGTGAGCCATATTCACAATGGTTTAAGAAAATAAGGTAAAAAAAAATGAACACAAAACAATCACTACAAATCATCCTCATACTCTAATGATGCCACCAGGTTTCAGGAATTTTTTTATTATTATTTATTTTTTGGTGGTTTTTTGTGCTGTGATTGACAGTGTTCTCATTAGAAGAGACATATTTGTGGTGTTTTGGTACTTGTAGTGCATTTTGGTCATGAAATTAACTGAAATGCCAAAACTGCATACCTGTGAAGGGAACAGTATGAAGAGTTTTGAAAATGTGCATTCTTAGCAATTGTAATGCAGAGGAGTGTTTGATGATGCAATTCCGTCAGATATGGAAATCAAACTCTGCAAGATTTATGGACTTTGTTTAAAAAGAGAAACAATCCATTGGAGTACATTTAAAAGTGCCTTTAAATATTTCGTTAGGCTAAGTTTATTGATAAGGCCTGGATTGAAGCGCACTCTGTTTAACCCTGTTTGTGGTGATAGCGGCCACAATTATCCTGCCCACCACTTTTTTGACCCCTCAGCATCGCAGCATACCGGGAAGCTGAAAGACTTCAGGGAATCTTCTAGCTCCTGCTTGCTACTGAATGTGGGAGCTAATACACTAGTGTGCCAGCGTATCGACTCATGAAAAACGGCGTGATTAGGGTTCTGTTTTTTTAGAACCCCTGTAGGCTGTCCTGATCCAAAATAAAGAGCAAGCAACCCAGAGGAGGGATTGTCAGTTTGATTACTTTTAAATGTTTTTCACCTCATGTAATATAACAGTATTTTATGATGAATTCCTGTGGGTTCTTATTGGATGTTTTTTTTTGCCACTGCCAATAAATAAGAAAACATAAATACGAAAACAGAGTCCACTAATGTGACCACTGTTTACACCCAACGGAATTGTTAAAATAGGTAAAAAGAAGTGGTTAAGAAAGGCAGAGATAAACTGGACATGGATGCCTCCTGATGTGAACGAGGCGTAAGGGCTGGTTTGTGGAGCTCATATTACAAACGCATTTATCAAACTCAGCCTGAGCCAATCTCGTACTGTCAGAGAGGAGCGGGTGGCATTCTATCACCATGAGAAGCCCTGACAGGTCAAGTCCCTTCCTGTTATTGTCCAGAATGTCTGAGTGCGCGTGCGTGTGTGTGTCTAAGTGGTTGTGTCTCTTGCACGTATGGGTCTGGATGTCCCTCACGCTTGTTTACTCAGCCGTGCATCGATCAGGACTTTGTTCAAACTGACCATCGCATAATCTCAGCCCTGTGTGCTGCTCTTCTGGCAGAAATGTTTGTCTTGTATCCTCGGTCTTCTTCTTAGGTTGTTCTTTGCATGCATTCGGGACAGAAAATCACAGAAGATCAGCGGATGGCCTCTGAATAAATTTTTTTTGTCGTTTTGTCATTCGGTAGAGGTGGTTGGAGGCTCTGTGCTTGTGCTGAGAAGCCTTCAGTGTCTCTGTGTCCTGCTCCCACTGCCTGCAGCGCTCTCTTACTATTTATGTACTGATCTTTGACAGCATGCCTCAGTCTCTCTCTCTCTCTCTCTCACACACACACACACACACACACACACACACACACACACACACTCTTTCTCCATAGTCCCTTGTTGTTCCTTGCTGAAAGAAAGTCTAAGAGAAAGAGTCAGAATCAGAAGATAAAGGGTTGCTTTAAGGATACGCTGCTTTTAGGTTTCTTCCACAATGTTGCACAGTTTGTGCAAATCAAACAAATTGTTTAGTCCCGTACAATCTCCTACTGATCTTAGGTTAAGTACTGGGAAGAATAATAATAATGCATTTATTAAATTCAGCATTCTGTCACTATGACAGTCCCTGACATGTTGAGTGCCTTTGTTTTAATATCTATGAACAACTTTGGGATTAAGTAATGGTATGTATAAATTCTTATTATGTTCCAGCAATGATGAATTTTTTTATTTTCATTCATTAGAAGGTGTTGATTAATTTTCTGTAACAGCAGCCCTGACAGTAGTGCCAGCTGTAATTCACATGACAGATTTGTACTAATGCACTTGTTCTAATATGTTATCAGTTGCATAGTAACAACAGTCTAAGCCTAATAATAAACATGTTGTTATTTAACAAAAAGTTACATGTCAAATTGTTGAAATAGTTTAGCTTAATGTAGAGAGATGTTATATTCATTATTTAACATTTATGGAAGGAGTCTCCAGAGTAAGAGCTTTATAACAGTCAGTAGGTTTTCCAACATGGGGAATGAGATACCAAAACCAAACCGAAAGTGAACCACCAGATAACCCTGTATTGCTGAGGGCCACAAGATGGCTTTGAGGGTTCAAGAGATTTACTGCAGAATACTTTTGAACAGTCTCTGTGGGTAGAATGTTTTGTTGGTGTGTTAATTGTGTCTTAATCATACTCTCAGTATTACCTATTTGTTACTGTATGACTATTTGATGTGTGTCAGTGGCTTACTCATTCTCATAGCTCTTCTGTATTTATGGAAATATTTGCAATAATATTGGACAATCTGAGAAAGAACAGTTTACGAGTTCTGTTTGGAAGTTCTCTCAGACTGCACAGTGGTGTATGAACTTGAAACTAATTTTTCATGCTCAAAAGATGCATTTTAGCCTTGTAATTTTTTTTTTTTTTTTTTAAGTATACCTCTAGCTATGGAAAGCTTTGGAATGGAAAGTGTCCTTAAAAAGACACCATGGTCTTTAGGTATAATGCACTCAGTATAGCCTCCTATCCTGTATTGATTCAACTTTTCATGTGTGGCAGCCTGGGAAAACCCTTCAGATGGTGAGAATTGACATTTTGTACTATATATAATTCTGAAAACTAGAGACTTTTCTGATCTGACATAAGTTTCTCTATTGTATTTTGACCACTGTTGAAGTTTTTAAAATCTGTAAACACCCAAGTGTTTACAGGAAGAAAATTGCACGTAAAGATCACTGACTGGATTGATTCGGCTTATGTCCATTTGCTATGGCATTTAGCTATCCAAAAACTTGAGGAAAGCATGACACTCACTTAGCTAGCAAGATTTTAGACATCTTTAGGCAGACTGACTGTTTTTACCACCACATGGCTCCTTACACAACATAAAGCTAGCGTACACAAGGTAAAAAAAAAAACAAAAAAAAAAACCTAAGTAAAACTCTTTCTATGTTGTTTTGGTCAAATATATTTAGGGTTTCTTGAAGTTCAGCAAAGATGTTAGAGGCACAGACACGTTATGGGTCAAAAAGATTTTTCATATTTTGTGGTTTTGACCCATCATCCAGTGGATTTTCCATGCAGTACTATATGATTTTGATTCTTAAGGCTGAATTACTGAATGAATATCAATAATTTGTGAATAATGATGTAGAGATGTACTGTTTTAAGTGTCCAGAGTTATGGGGAAATCACTTTGCTAGCCTGTTGAATTTTATAGACATCATTTTAAAAATGTGAACTATTTTTTACACACTAGTTGTCCTTTTTCAATAACAATCTATTTATAATCAGTTATAATCGATACTAATCTAATAATTTATGATGTTGCACCATTGCTTTACTGGTTAACATAAAGCATGCATAGGCAGTTCAGTTAGTGACCCAGAGCAGAACAATAAACTTTAGTGCAATGAACAGTAAGTGTGTAATCCACAGCAATAAACCGACAAGTTCTCGTTAATATCTGATTCACACTGAGGTCTTTGAAATAGACAGACTTCAGACAGCCACTGAACTCCGCGGTTGGCTTTGATTAGATGTTTTTGAAACCACAGATAAAGAGCCTAATGAAAAGAAAAGAAATGAGCGCTGCACACACGACCGAGAATGAGCCTAATGGACGTAAGGAATCAAAAAGCTCTGACTGCTTAAACTCATACATAATCATGCCCTTGACTGTTTGCAACTTTTCCTACAAGGCCTATTTAATTTTCTGTCATGAGCTCCTATTCCGACTGGCTAGTTATCTACTTATTGTAGTGCATCTGTTTGAACCTTGATTGAATGATTTTCTCCCCCTCTGGGCAATTATTATGGAAATGTTATTCCATTTCATCTCTTTCTCTCTGTGTCTCTCCGAATTACTTGAATCTCTCGTCTTTATTGCGGCACAGCATGACGAAGCGAGTACTCCTGTTAGCTTTTACGAATCCTAATATTGGCACATGCTAACAGAAGTGAAACCACAGACCTTAGAAGCACAGACAAAAGCTGATAGGCAAGAAAAAGCCTGATCGTGTTCTAACAGACAGAAATCTGTATTGCAGTGAGAGGACAGGGGCTCAGATAAGATTCCACTCATACCCGCTCAGAATCCGGAGACACGATGAGAGGAATCTGGCAAATATGGTCTGACAGAGGCAGACTCTCTGACCTGCTTCATATAAATTCCATCAAGTATTCTGTTGAAGGAGGACACGTTATTCACATCTTTCTAGTGTAGATAGTGCTCACTGAACATCCTCGATATCAGCGATTCAGAGAACCTTCTATTCTCAAACACAAAGTCTCTTGCTTAATACGATGCGTTTTGTAATTGAGGATTGTAATTGAGTGATGCTAGCGTCTTTGTGTGCATGTTCTTTGTCTCATTTTTCTTCTGTTAATACACACAAATGCTACACTTGTTGGACTTGGTTTTATTCTCTGTTGATTGTTTGCAGTTGGATGTATGGTTTAGACTCACACATTTCTACACATAAGCATGCAGATTCGCTCATTCATACGAGTCGATTCTACACAGTTTTAAAGCTATAGGTTATGAAAAATGCATATTTCACTTTCGCACAGCATTCGCTCATCTGTTACCTCACCACATCCACCTCTATGAAATTTTTTGGAATATTCCACAAGTCTGTTCTTTTTTTACTGGTTAAACTGTTAAACGTTTTCTCTGATTCGATGCTGAAAATGATTTCAAGAAATAAAGCTACATTTTTAAGAGCTACAAAGTCTAAATGGCAGCGCAATCATGGAATCATAAATACTTTAAACATTTCAGCCATCTCCATGCAGATCAATCTAAAATGCAGTTCTAAAATGATGACGCAAAGACTCTACTTTTAATGTACACTATCTCACGTTCTCCTTCTATAGATGTTACTCAGAATACCTTTCACTAGAGAAAAAAACACCACAATCAAGACCAAATGTTTGGCAACATCCAGAATATAGTTATTATTTCTTCAGCCTTGCACGTGACTGGAGATAACATTCTGACTGGAAATAACGATGTAAATAAGGCATTATAAAATTAATGAAGTTCACTTTTATGTTACAAAGTCCTCTGTAATATACTCATAAGGCATTAGCTGACAGTTCACTAGTGTGTTCACCAGATAATTAACCTTTAAAAATCGGAGTCCAAATTTTGATGCTGTATTTAAGTATTCAGTTTTTCTAGATGTGTGTGTGAGTTTGTAGAGCCTTGCTTTTGTCAGTTAAAGACAAAATAAAACTATTATTAACTTTTTTTTTTTATAGTGTCCCTCAAAGTATTGACAAATTGTCTCATGACTGTGATTATTACCGCAGTAACAGTGGATGTCATCACTCATGTCTACCTTCTTTTATTTAGCATTCATATCTTTTTATGAACAGTTTCCAACATTTCTCATTGGTTTTAATCTGCAGTACACTGTCAGTTTACTGTTCCTGGAGCGCTTGAACTGAAGATATGTCCATTCTTTAATTATCATTGTTAGTGTTGGCAAATTGCTGTGGTATAAGAGGAATAAAACACTTCAGAATGTGCTGTTATTGGACAGTAATCAACCTCGGCATGGTAACAGTAACTCCGCTCCTGGTTGGGCCACATCACACCACGCCACCATCGATTACTTTTCTATAACAGCATGCTCCTGGTGTTTTATTCTTTACTTAATGCATGCAAAGAAACACTGTGCTCGGCTAATTATCAATAATAAATGGAATAATCAGTTAAAGATTTATGTTCGTGCTTGTATTAAAAACAGTGTAATGCAATTGAACACAGAATAATGAAAACAAAATAAACCAGTTAGATCAGAAGTACGTCCAAAAGTAATCAGATTAAAAAATATTACTGATTGCATCTTTAATCATGTCACTTGTTCTTGGTATCGGATTACTTTTTCTCAGTAATCTACACAACACTGCCAAAAATTCATTGTGTTTTAAAGGTACTTGGTGAGTCACTGGTGCTTTTGTTTTTTGTTTTTTTAACTTTGCAAAACAAAAGTTTTGTAGCTATCTCACATCCATGCCATCATGCTAATTGATTTATGCGCAGATTTACTGTAATGTAAAAATAAAAAATGTCTTTGGCTTTACTTCTAGCCACCGACCAGTTGAGTGGAAAAGTGAACAGGACAGAAGCATATTGAGTCATAAATCATTCCAAAACTGTATGCTAAATAGAGCTGGTGTTGAAAAAGTGGGAGAATGGGTAGGCAGCTGGCCCAAAAATCTGTCAATAGGCCTCATGATTGAGGCCAATTGACATCTAATTAGCTCAAGATTAATGCAGGCCTGATGATTACGCCATGATTCATTTTTAAACCATCTGTTCATTTAAAACACTGATTTGAAATCAATTTCTGGCTATGCCTCGCATTATAAGTTGGCACACCAGCCACCATCCTGATCATCACTGCTGCTGCATTGTACTCTGTGTATTATCAATTAGATTTTTTGCATTTATTTTGTTTTGACTTGCCTGCTCGTTCAGTGATGCTGCTTGGGTTTTTAAGTAGGCGTTTAAGTCTGCTGCACTGGAAATGTTTTGTTCAGAAGACTGTACTCTGTGACACTGTTAATACACAACATGTTTTTGAAGCCACGACTTCACACAGATTATGCTGCTATGTTATAGAATATTAGTATAAAAAGATGTATATGAGAAATGTCCACTATTATAGACTAAGGTGGGTGGAATTGACTGTGTTTTTGACTGAAGGCAGAAACAAAAGACTTGAGAAAATGTGCAAGGACAGCGAGGCATAATGGAGACATAAGAGTGTATTACAATGCCACTATCTGTATCTGGTTAGTGCTACAAATATTAATATCTGTATCTGTATTTGGATTTAACCCCGAAGTGGGTGTGGCCCAAAGGGTTCTTTTTTTTTTTTAATTAAATTTGAACCCTACCACTATGAGATGATATATGCTATATATCATGAATGAATGGATTGTCCCAGAAACCACCTCCTTATTGTCCTCAGTCAGTGTACTGTATTCTGGTTTAGATGCATACACATGTTTTATTAAATTAGCAGTGAAAATTGTTGGGCTGCATGTGAGCATAACCATTCACACAATGCTGCTCCATACTGGACTTTGATTAGAATTTTACCTGCGTTACAGCAAGCATATAGAGTATTTGGTGTGTGTGTGTGTGTGTGTGTGTGTGTTCCAAGTTGTATTCTCACCTCTGAACAATAACTGCTGATGGATTACCTCACAGCATTGTCCGGACATCCCAGGTTCGCCGTGATCCCAAACAGTCTTGGCTAATCACTCTCCTAATAGATCATTCTGCTGCGCGCCTTTTGTTTGTCCCTGTCATCGTTATTGGCGTCAAAGCGAGCCTCCTTGGTGCGTTTATGCCCTGTTGTTAGAATCAATAAGAAGCAAATTATCCTATTCAGAGTTAGTTTACAGCCCTGTAGGGAGCCATCTAGTAAATGCACTGCATCACACTGTATGTCGTGTATGATACTGTAGTTGAGGTAATGGGGGTAAATACCTGAGTCACCTTTTTTCCTCAAATTTTCTCCTCATTCTTCAAGGAATGTTACTGCGCTTAGCACTAGACAGGTTTTAGTGTAAAGCTGCCTATTAAAAAGGCTGATTGTGCCTGCTCAAATAGGAACTGAATACGAATGCATTATTTTGTATGAACAGGTAATGTGTTCTAAACTGACACAAATAGGAGATGGTAGAAAATATGACAGGCAGGTACAAACAAATATATTAATTCCGTGAGCGGGATTTAAAAAAAAAAAACAGTCCCATGCACATTTCTGTTTTGGAAAAAGTTCACACCCACTTCTGGTTTAAAGAAACAGATACAGACAGTGGCATTGCGTTACATCCTGTGTGTGTGTGTGTTTTGTACTTGAACCAAGATTCAAGGTTAATTTTAGCTGCAAAGTTAACAATCAGAGTGTGTGTGTGTGTGTGTGTGTGTGTGTGTGTGTGTGTGTGTGTGTGTGTGTGTGTCCACCCACATCTCACTTGTTGTTTGTTTCAGACATTTGGCTTGCACCATTGGCGCTCGTACTGAAAGCCACGGCAGTTCAGGGTAGACAGTTGCATCTGAATACCATTAACCTTTCAACTGCAATGGCAGCGAAAGCCTCCGCAGATGTCCAGCTTTTGGTTCAGAGAAAGAGAGAGAGGGGGAAAAGGCCATAATAAGGTCATATCTTCAGCAAAACTGTTGTGAAATGCTTTCAAGTTCATATAAAGAACAGGAAATAACTGCCTTCAAGCAGCACTGCAGCATTGTGGACAGTCCAGTTTCACTTGTAAATGTAAGATGTCTAATTAGGTGTTTTTTGCAGTGTTGGCTGTCCTAAAATGGTAATGATGCTATTAAAAAGACATGCTCACTCTAAATACTATAAGGAGCTTTTTAAACTTGGTCATCTCTGTCTCTCATCCCTCCTCCCTCTCCGCTTATCTCTGTAACCATTCTTCACAAGGGCGATGCCAGTTAATGAAATGGGCGTAGGCCAACAGGGAGCTCGCTCTCGCTCGACTCTGAGCGAATTGGAAACACTCAGCTCGGCCATATCGCAGCTGCGTGAGAGGAGCGATGCACAGTCAAAACAAATTAACAGTGAAATGGGAAGTCGTTGTCAAAAGTCAAAATCTCTACTCCTCCCCACATGCCTTATTAGAGAATGTACATCTGTCAGTGATCTCCCATGGAAGATCATCCGACGTGTTTATTTTCAAACGAGAATGTTGGAGAGCGGAATCAGCACTGGTTTTGTCATTTTTCTAGAGGGCATGTTCTTTCTCTTTTTGAGTGTAAATGATAGTGTGTGATTTTCTGCAGTTATTATGCATCCTGTTGTGCTTTTCTGCTACAAGGATGTTGAAAGTGAGAATCCAAGCACACACTGATGATAAAGAACAGACATTCCTGAGGGAAATAGACATGCTCGCTCTGTATACTATCAGGTTTATAGTTTTAGGAATTATTACAAGTGGGTTCTAAGGGCACTTTCACTTCTATTTGTCTGTGTGCCGAGTCTGAATCAGAGCAGAATTGATACTTTTGGTTTGTTTGGCTTCAGTTTGCACCTCACGGCTTAATTTAGCAGCTCCAATACAGTATCACAGCAGTACCAATGTCCGCTTCAAACAGATGATAAGAAATATGAAGAAGAGAAGCTTGCTTCGTACACTCTGTGCCATCTGTAGAATGTTTGTTCAAATTGTACTATGTCATGTTTAGTGTTAGATTTAGGGCTGTCAAAGTGAAGACGTTAATCACACGCATTTGTCTAGCTGCTTGAAGCTTGCTGCAACTGCCTATGATTATATCATTAAAGGAGAAAGCTGAGCGTTTTTTTTTTTAAAGTAAACAACTGGGCTTAGGTGAATATTTATAATAATCGCGGGGTGTACAGTGCATTACATGGCTGGAACTCAGAAACTGAAAATCATTCCCATATATGAGCAATAATGAATTGTCAGGAGATTGTAAGTTGCAGCTCTGACAATCCCAGGAGACTGACTGACCCTGCTGTCCGGGTGGGTAGGATGGCAATGTCAATCATGATAATGTTTGTCAATCATCATGTATCGAAGAAACAGCAGTTAGCGTTCTCCTTCAAGTGCATTAAGCTGCCCTCTGTGTCTCAGAGGAAGCCTCCATTCGCGCCAACTCTGCCAGGTTGGTAGCTGTCAGGTGGTGAGAGAACTGTAGTGGTTAGGAATTGGTGAATGACTAAATTGGGCGAAAATAAATCAGTGGAACTTAACAAGTTAGCACACTTAGCACTTATTTACACTCACAGTTGTGGAACGTCCGCAAAAATAAAATATTTCCTGTGCTCACTTATGTCATAACAGCTAGAAGCAGTTGTTCACTCACCAGCCTCTCTTTTTTCCTCTCTTGAAATAAACAAGTCCAAAAAAGGCAGCATGTCATGTTACTGATAAGGCACTAACACTGGAGACTCCTTCCATAAATGTTAAATAACTAACTAATCTACTTAGAGAAAGCTTCATCATATTAATGTATCTCCATTTTTGCCTTTTTTTGCTGTTAAATACCACTTCATTTTAAAATCCTTCCATATTAGACTTGCATGGAAGTCCCTGTGTGAGTCTTTAATGTAGAAATGATTAAATGTTAGAGCATATAATTAATATAAACCTGTGATTTGCCAGCCCTGCATCATAGCGAGCAGTTATAGAAAATTTACAGAAAATGAAGGCTTCCGCACCTGTGTTAAGTGTCGCACTTCAGAGTGTGCCACTGTACTGTCAGTCTAAGGTGATTTTATGACAGTGCATGATTTAACACACGCATCAGTCAAGTGCTTTAAATAGCTACATCTGATATATATGCAGTGTGCTGTGTTGACTTTCTCCAGTGAGACGTTTAATCTGATGATAAAGAACAACACATCTTTTCATCCCAGTAATCATTTCAAAAAAATCATTTTTAGTAGCACTTATTAGTACTGCTAGCAGTAGTATGTCCATAAAGCACAGCTGTCCTGTCATATCTAGGTTTTAGTTGAAATGTGAGTTTAAGATTAGGGGAATTGTTTTATGACTGATTGGGTAATACTGCTCCATTTGCTTTTTTATTTCATCATTATGACCGCTGAGAGAGTAACTCGCCAGGCACGCCCTGCAGCTGAGGCTGCTTCTCTGCACACATTCTCAGGTGCGGTGCTTTTGCCCAAGTTCTCAGTAAATGACCCTCTTCCAGCTCTAAGGCCTAAACCCCAAAACCCCAAAGAGCATTGCATTCTGGGTTATGTAGGTACTGCATATTCTTCTCTAATTGCCATCACCTGCATACAGGAAAAGGCTCAGAGGTTTATATCTAGGACACACTTTTATGCATTGGAGATGTACTGGTCTGAAAAGTCTCCAAAGTTTAAAGGGTTTGGAATTCCAAATTTAAAAAAATCTCCAGCATTTGAACACCGTGTATAATTCAGGATGTCATGCGACTGAAAAATTAAAAATTAAATCACAAATGCAGCCACCTAGACTCACTGCTGTGAGACATTTAAGGACGCTTTTACACGTTTTTTTTTTCCCCCCCTTCAACCACCAGTGCACATTTTACGTGTAATCCTGTGGGAAGCGGCCAGGGCTCTTCTTTTTCATAGAGGAGCACTTCCACTGTTTTTCAAAGATTTTTACATTCTGATCAGTCAGGTCACAAGTTGGAGGGCAAGCAAGAAAAGTACACATGGTGGACAAGGTGCTGGGGAAAATGAGTCTTGTTAGTGAGTGTATATAAGGAGATTGATGATATTGAGGAGATTTATTGCCATGAAATATTCCATCATTACAGTATAACCAAAAATAACAATGGGTCTATTTTTCAGATGTTCATCAGTGCACAATGTGACGTCCCACTTTAACTGCATACAGTCAGGTCACGTACACAGCTCAATCTCTGTTCATTTTCTGCCTCTAAAGTTAAGTGAAGGGTGGAGGCAAACAACCTCCTCATCATAAGACTTGCATCAGTTTTTATTTCATCTTTATTGCTGATATATTAGCCAATACTAGCTGGGATTAGGAAGAGCGTTGTAATGGTTACAGTGTGCACACTAGGAAGCACAAAAGGCGTGCTTTTTCTGTTTTGTTTTTTTTTTTAAATAAAAACTTGTCTAGTGTGAAAACTTTTCTATCTATCTGTGTCTGTCTGTCCGTTTACCCGTCTTTCTTTCTGCCAGTCTGTCTGTCTGTCTGTCTATTTAATTTTTTATTTTTTTTATTTTAGATGTTTTAAAATATTTGATTTTAGGTCTTTGATCTTTTTGTTTCCTTCCTTCCTTTGTCTTTCCACCATACTTTTCTTCATTTATTCTTTCTCTCTTTCTTTCTTTTTTTCTTTCTTTCTCTACCACAACTGATTCCTCTTTCTGAATGATGGGAAAACACAGTGTTGGGTTTGAGACATGCCTCATGCTCAGCAGCTCTTCCTTCCACTGTGAATGTGTCTCTGAGCTGAGCTGAACCGAGCAGTGTGTGATTCTCAGGCTCTCATGTGCTTTTTTACTTCTCCCTGTCACATTTAAACATCATGTTTCTTTTTCATTTAAGAGCACCTGGTGTTAGAAACATTAGAACTATTTGAAAAACTCTATGATAGAAGAACTCTCCTACCTGGCTGTTAGAGAGCGTGTATTCCACCAAACTGAATCGGAGCAGCCCGGCTTATTCTGTAAATATATTAGAGGGAAGACGGGCCATTACTTAATGCTGCAGAAGCGTGTGTTGGTGGAGGAGGAACGTGCTCTCCATCCTGAACGATATGCCGGCGATGTTTTGATAGCGAGGCGCTCTGTGACTTTTGTCATTATCCACGGCTCCCAATCGATTCAGCCTGGTCCTGTCTGTGAGGAGAAACTTGACTTTTACTCATAATTAAAGCAATCTAGATGCAAATCAGGGCATATTCCGGTGGCATATTGTGTTATGAGGCCTTCCACGCTCGCACGAGCAGCGTATCATTACTGGCCTTATCAGGAGGCGGACACACACATATACACATACACATCTACATACATAATTTCTCCTCGCATGCTTTCATACAGCCAGACGTGGTTCATGTTCCCAATCCAATCATCTCGATTAGCTGCATTCATAAAGGCTGAAGGCTTGTAATTGTCATGCTCAGAGCCTTACAAGACGCTTTTTATAGTCCACATTCATTATTGAAGTGCGCGCATGCCACATAGCAAGGTTGTATCCATGTCAGTGGATGCCATTAAAACCCATTATCCTGTCAAGAGCAATCCATGTCACGCAGGTCTTCACATGCATGAAGAAGAAGTACTCACCTGTATCTTACGCTCGTATCTCAGTCTTATAACCAGTCACGGAAATTCAATTTTAAACACTGGTTATTGTGAAGGTGTTAACTGTTAATCTTAAATTGTGCTCCTAATAATGCAAGTGTAGAAAAAAATCGCATGCCGCACTTGCTCTTATAAGAGCTAATTTCACATGCCTATAAAATCAAATATTAATGCACCTTTAGAAGCAGAGGGGGGAAAAACATTCTGACAGCCACTTTCACCTCTGCACATGTTAAATGGAGACATTCGCATCAGTCAGCGTGTACAGGGACAGTTTATAATTATTATCTATATCATTTCCAGGTAATCTACTTCCCGGCATACAGCCTGTCCTCCTCCCGTGTTTACCCTCCGCTTTTGAAGATTCATTCTCATTTTTGCATGTCAGTCGTGCAGGTGTGTGTGCGTGCGCGCGCGCGCGTGTGTGAGACAGACACAGAGTGAGTGAGTGAAATTACATTAAGAAGGGAGAGGTGGGTGGGCCGTGAAGTTTCAGACTGGGTATGTGTTTGTTTTTGGCTTCCCATCTAATTACGGCACACACATCATTAGGAGGATCCAACAGCAAGACAATACACAGGAAACGAGTCATTACCGGCTAGGTGGAGATCAATTATTGCCTCTTTTTCAGCTCATTGTGCAGATTCTAATTAACCAAGCAGTATTGGAGGGGAGTCGGGGACGAGGGGAGAACAGTGCTACTGACTCATTCTGGGCCACATTTATCAACCGCTTTAATATTTGTTTAGGTTTTTGGCATGCCATTTAGGTGTAATTGATAACTAGAGGCGATATAATACAGTTTATCACACGCTTAGACTTTTTTCATCCAGGAAAAAAAAAATAAGCATGCAGTAAATGCTGTAAACACTGCCCAACCTGAAGTATTTGGGCTGTATCCAGAGCCGTCCAAAAATTTACGTCAGTATTTACATGGAGAAAGTTCCTCGTATTCACAGCTGCTTAAGTTGATTTTGTGGGTGCTCTATTCAGATTATTGAAATTACCTTCATGTATTTCACACGTCCAAGGTTGCCAAATTTTTCTTGCGTACAATTGTCTGAGACAGCTTTCACTAGCATCTAGACCACCACCTTTAAACACAAGCAACTTATCTTTAAGCTCTGGGGTAGAAAATGCAGACTGAAGAAGCAGATCTTTTTTTTTTTCTTTCTGTTTAATCAAATATAATATGATGCCTAAAAGTAAGAGACAATTTAAAATGGAAAATAAAAAGACTATTATAGTGACATGTGTGAGAAGACAGGAAGCACTGAAATAAACATCCAGTAGGAGTCTAGTATATTGCTGGATGAATAGTCCTAGTTGTAATCACCACAATAATCACTGCAAATTTGGATTAACATAATGGCTTCCACCCTCATTGTTCAGCAGCTTGTGGAATAGCACTTGATCCAGCACATTGTTTTACATTTTTTGATATAGTGCACTGAGGGGAATTAACTTTTTTAATCATGCTTTTATTTCTCTGTAGTGAGTTTTTTTTTTTTTTTTTTGTTAATGTTGTTACTCAGAATATGACTCGTTTTACACAACCAGGTGTTGTTAAGCTCTGACTTTATATCCTGCAGTAATTTTAAATTCTTATCTGATGAAAATGATTATATGATGTGGAAAATGTAAATGTCCCATTTTGGCTGTTCTAATTGTTTGATTTGCACAAGTAAAGACCTCTTTTTTTTTTTTTTTTTAAAAACCAACTCCAATTGTTCCAGCTCATTCCAAAGGCATTGCTTTAGTTCAATTCCTCCATTTTCAATTACAGAACCCACATTAGCCGCATGTGTTCTTCGCCCTCTGTCTTATTCTGCTTTGTTAAGTAGTGTGAAGAAGCCACGTGGCTAAAGGTTAATGCAGTGGTAATTATGAATGTGATTTCCCCTTGGCTGAGGAGCTGCTATGCGAAGGCGGCACTGTGATCATATCTAATGCATTAGCCTAATGACGAGATTCAGACGAGGCCATTCTCACGCTTTATTAAACCTCACGCCACTGTCATCTTCTGCGCCAATTTATTCCTGAGTCTGCGTATGCCATCGGTGAGCTGAACAGGGGGCCAAGAAATCCAAGCACACACACAGAGACACAGGCGGGGGTTTCAGCGTGCCTTGATTCAACTCAGTGTCATCCTGGGAGGCATTGTTTACCACTCTCTTCTTGTTTTTCTGTGCCGAGGTGTGAAAAATCAGGATCTTTGTTCGCAGAAGTACAAAATGTACAAGGAATTTGTCATGGTACAAAACAAAAAAAATCAATTTCAGGGATAATATGTGCAGTTTAACTCTATACATATACAATGATACAATGAAAAAATGTGTAAGCGAATGGAAGAACAAAGCCAGTGTTTGGAAATCATAAACACGTTTAGACAGGCTGAGGATGATGAGCATCAAGAATAGATAATCTGATTCTTTTACTCCATGACTCATCCAGCCATCAAGCGATTTTAACAGAGAAGCAGAAGCAGGCGCTGACAGATTGATTTAAATGAAGTCGAGGAATAATACAGCTGTAGAGGAATCGGACGACTCTTGTTCTCCTTGTTGACAGTTTCTCTATTTTTATAACGGTAATGTGCTTGTTATAAGAGAACATACTAAACTGAAGTTGCTTCATCGTATAAATTCAGTAAAACATTCACATTAGTTTGCACTGATTTATTTATTTATTACTGGTTTGGGTTTTTTTTTTTTTTTTTTTTTTTTTTTTGAGATAATGTAGTATTTTATACCACAGCCCTGTTGAATTTTCAGTTGAGGTTTGCAGGTTTATACCATGCCCACCACCTGTTTAAATCCAAATACAGATATAAGGAGCGCTAAAGATAACAGTTACAGATAGTGGCACTGAGTTACACCACCTCCGAGTTTATTGAGCATACTTTTCTGTCAGTTTTGGACTTTTGCACTACATCAGATTAGAATTAGACAGCGTGCAGTGGTTTGGCACATGCACCTGGCTTGAAGTGTGTGTTTCCCCTTCAGCATGTGTCTCTGCCACCTGCTCACTGACGCAGCACTATAGGAGCATATGCTAAATTAAATTTAAACTCATTTTACCCAGATGAGTTTGGGCCCACGCTCAGTCAATGTGTCACCATCGCTGGTTTTGTTGTTGTTGTTGTCGTCGTCATGTTTATTGCCACTTCCTCACACAGTGTGACTAAAGGAAAAGTAGAAATGGCTTTATGGTTTGGTTTACAAATGATGCTCATGATTACAAAAACGGTCTGAATCAGCAAATGAAAGTGATTAGTTGCTGCCGCCAACTTCACTAATTGCACTAGCATAGAGTATTTCTAGTTAAATTATGCCAGGTCAGCTTGTTTTTCTTTTAATACTTCCAAACTTTCATTGTTTTATGTCTGGCTGATGCTAAATAATATATAATTTTTAATAATTATAATCATAACCTGCTTAAAGTAAATCCACCATGAACGATTTGAATAATCATCCTTACAGTTGACATGTTCAGCATTTCCTGTGGTGTCCAACATTTTCATGGACATGTCTATTCTGTTTTCACTTTTACTGGTCTATTTTCACTTTGGCTTTACCCATAATTGCGTTCGACTATCTGCTGACTGTGGCGCCAGTGGGAATTCATCTCTACCTTGAGAGACCCATGTGGCGGCGCTTTAGTCCTTTACTCCGTTCAGCTTTCGCACCTCCTCATCTGTACACTCTGCTCAAGCAGATCAACTTCCAAAGCTTCCACTTTCATGCTAACACCACCGTCAACACCATCATGCTCATTATCTCTTACGTCGCCAACTAGCCAAGTCGAGTCGGTTGCTGGCCGGGCCCACTAACCCCGTGATATAGTGGACTGAGTCCACCATTTGTTATCTCCACTACTTCTACATTAGACTTCCGATTAATATGACTTCCAGCATTTCTGGAAAATGGTGAGGGAGAAAAGAAGCACTTTGGGTTTTTTTGGAGCTAACAGCAAAACCTTCACCTTTATGTTTAAAAATTTATTGCTGAATTTTTTTATTTATTTATTTTTTTGCTCCTGTTGACTGTTTTTTTTTTTTGCTCATGGTATTTATACTGTCTTGCACGTGGGAGCCAGAGGCCAGATATAAAGTTCATGGGACAAAAAGTATATTTTAATAGCATTCAGTAAACTCTTTTAAAACTCTTCTAAACTAATGAAATACTTAGCTCTTTGCACTGGTCAGAATACTAATATGTTTAAGTTACATATTTCTTTAAATAGTGCCAAATGCGGGAACAATCGAAAATAACTATGGGGTGTGCATAAGTGCATAAGTGGTCAAATTTTTGAGGAATAGGGCAGGTGTCAGAATTGGGTGGGGGGGTGAAGAATAGTCCAGCTCACACCTCTAATGTGCAGTGTCTTTCTGTACAAGATATCACAGGTCGAGCTGATCCAGGAGCCTCTCCCGGTCTTATCTGTCTAGCTCGTAAGGAAGAGAGGAAGAGCTCACACCAGAGCTGACACCACTTTAATTGGGTTAGTGATTAAAAGAACCTGGTTGTCTGGGTAGAAAGAGAAAAGGGATTAAACACAGTCATACACCAGAGACAGATAAAGGGCAGAAAGTTACCTCGTTTTGCACTGGGAAATTTTATTGTAACTTCAGGTCATTTTTGGTGCAGTAGGAGTCTGTACAGTCTCAGGGCTGTATTCAGCTTCTGCAGAAGATAGCTGGGAAAGTTTTCCTTCAAATTCAAGTTTGTCTTAAATAGATTCCCAGCACATGCCTGGACGACCCGCTCAGATTATTGAAATTAACATGCAGTTCACGCCTCCAAGGTTGCCAGGTTTTTCTTGAGTACAGCTCTCGGGTAGGTTTTTTTTTTTTTTTTTTTTCCCCTCCAGTAACATCTAGACCAGAAGATGTCAAACTTGTTTGCAGCTAGATGCCCCTTAAACTGTAAAATAAATTTCAGGGACACTTTCCGAACATAATATGACTATTCAAATATTAGGCTCATTATTCAAATGTTTTGGCTGCCATAGAGGTTTTTTATTCCTAAGCTTTCCAAGTGTAAGTTGATATTATTCACATGATTGTTTTTGAGTTACTGAGGTTTGAGTGAAACCCATTCAATTCAATGGGCAAATCAAATTGGCTAGTATAAGAACTCAGTGATTTATATAATTACTTTGATAATGGTGGGTTGTGATTTCCAGAACTGTTTAAAAAGAAAAAAATTGAATCACAGGCCCCGTGGCTATGCATCACAGACCCCTGGAGGCCCCCAGACATCTAAAGATGTTTTAACAATAAAACCCTGTCTCTAAGACCAAATAAGTTACGCAGAATTTAGGACCATGGATGATGGTGCCAAACTGGCTGGTTTGAGTATTTCAAAAACTGTAGATCTCCTGGGATTATCGTGCACAACCGTCTCTAAAGTTTACACAGAAAAAAAAAAAAAAAAAAACATCCAGTGAGCAGCAGTTCTCTGGATGGAAACTCCTTGTTGATGAGAAATGTCAGAGTAGAATGGCCAGACTGTTTTGGGGAAGGCTACATTAACTCAGATAACCAGTCTTGACAACCGTGGTGAGCAGAAAAACATCTCAGAATGCACAACATGCCAAAGTTTGAAGTGAAAGGACAACAAGAGAAGACCAAATCAAGTTCCACTCCTGCGAGCCAAGATCAGGAATCTGAGGCTACAATGGGCACAGGCTCACCCAAACTGGACAGTTGGATGATTGAAAAAACATCACCTGGTCTTTTCCCAATCTCCAGCTGTCCCGTTTCGGAGAGCATTTAATTCAGTATTAAATTTGAATACAGCCCTCACTTTTCTTGGCATATCAGCTTAATATCCCACTGACTGATAAATCCTCAGCAGCCATCAGAAAAACCCAGCTGTCACTCAAAAGCGAAAGCTTCTGAAGTCCAGCCTGTCATGTGAGGGTAGCACTTTGCAGGACGGCAGTAATGGTGCAATCCTGACAGTGCTGCTCATTCAAGCGCCTCCTCTGATTGCTGCTGATTGTAGAGAAGAGAGCTGTACAGAGGTGCGAGTGCAAGGAGACTCTGATAGAATGGACCCAAAAAATGTTCACACTGTAGTATCCATCATGTGTAAATTGAGCTAGATCATTCTCAGACCTGTTAAAAGATTCTGATCTGGGCTGAATTTCCCAAAAAGCATCACAGCGAGCGTCACAGTGAGCACACGCTGTACTGCTGAAGATGATTTCACTGTTGCAGTGGTTTTTGGCAAACTGGATTCTGATTGGTTCTCACTGATGATCTTCTTATATATATTTATTTATATATATATATATATATACACTCAAATGCATTCATCCGACAAACAAGGCTACTTTATTTTTTAGATTTGTTCATTTCTAAGATTTACATTTTTATTTTATTTTTTTAACTATTAAATTAATCTCATTTTGTTTTTGTTTGTTTTTTTTACTTTGCATGGGAAAGCACTTTACTGAGCTGCAGTTTTAATGTATGAAAGGTGCTACTATTATTATTTTTATTATTATTATTATTATTATTATGAATAACAAATGTAACTGTTCCGTCTATTTTACATTGGGCAGCATGTAGAACCAATATGGTGTCGTAGTTGCCTTGGAATTATGTTAGATATGGATGAATCCCAAGTCCTTCGTTCCCCACCGCATTTGTAGTACCTCTGATTTTTCCCCACGTTCCCACCTTTCTCCGGCTTTGTCCTAGTTCACTCAGTCGCCAGGAAGCGAGGGATCGTTTCTGCACCTTGTACCTTTTTGCCACTGGCCTACTTCATCAGCAGTGCCATGTGAGCTGTGCACATCATGTCCACTGTGGGCCAGATACAGGGGGAGGCTGAAAGAATGAAGAAGCGAAAAGGGAATGACAGCTGCTCTGTGGAAGAAACTTGCTATTGGTATTAATGGTGGATTTGGTTCATGCAATAAATAAATTAGCTCTAGCTATCTAATTTGTTTCTGATAATTAAATTAATTCTTTGTGCCCGCTCTGTCTCCTTGCCCCTCCTCCCGGACACCATGGCGAGCCCACCGGTCCTGCCCCTGCAGTCACCCACACAGAGGACCGAGTGAGAGAACGGGAGAGAGGCACGTAGCACTGTAACCTCAGGCATTAGGAACTCGTCTGTCCTGTCTCTGCTTTTTATAAAGTAGGGCACCTCCATCCATGTCAGCGTGACAAGTGGGAATCGCTAATACACTCTACAAAGCCTAGCTCTACTTAAAAAAAAAAAAAAAAAAAGACTCTCAATGACACCTGCACCACTCGCTAATACATATATTATTCTTACTAGGAATGACGTGTGATGTGGTTAGATAAATATTATTTCTCCAAATTGCATTTAGCAACATCAGCTGTTAGTGATTAGACACTAATTTACACCAGTGTAAAATAGTAGAGCTTAAACCAATATGTGATCTGTACCAGTTTTAAAATGATTCCTGAATAATAAATATTGGACCTTTGGGTAACACAATTTTAAGAAACACATACAAGGGGTTGTTAGTTGTTATACAAACTGTTGAGCATGAATTAATAAATTACATCTAAATTTAAATCTTATTAGTCTTAATTGTCCATGTTAGACCTTTAGGTCCTAAGTAACATCAGGCGACTGCCATTTACGATTTTTTTTTCTTTTCAGGAAGCCAGATTCTGAGGCTGATTGATTTATTTATTTAGTGTGCCCACAATTCAAAGCCCATCTCCGTGTCGAACACTTAACCTATAAGTTTGAAGCACTGTTTTAACCTTGTAACTTTTGTGTATTTTAGCATGGCAATTAGCAGTACAAATCCTTGAGCAGCTTCTATTCAAAATCTTATGCACAAAGATTTGAAACTCACATTAAACACAGAAAGACCAGAGGTTTTGGTCTTCTTGAGTTGTTCAGCACATAGACATGAATGTTCTGAATCAGAAAATGCAAAAAAAATGTCATATATGGCTGATGGCTTGTTGCAGGGTTTTTGCCATGTCCTTGAACAGTGAGAAGTGTGTTGTGTGCGAGTGTGTGTGTGTGTGTTGCTTTGACAGAGTACAGAGGAAGAGAGTAAATCAGACTCCAGCCTCTCGCTTGGCCTGTGGGCAGTGGATGCAGCGGGGGAAAAAAAGGGCAGAGTCAGGTTCAATAAAAACAATTTTCAGTGTGTTCCCTTGTTTATGATGTTTGTGCACTCGGTTTTATTTCCACAGCTTCTAGCACAGAGGCTGGTGTAAAAGAATGGCTTCCAGCCAAAGCTGAACAACTTATTGCAGGGGAAATGTGTAATTTGAGCTTTTTTCTTGGGTATTGGTTTCCTAAAACAGTATGATAGACGAGTGGGTAGGTGACGGATGGAAAGGCTCGTTATCTGAACAGTATTAGAGGCGAAAGTGTGCTCTGTCTCCTTTTAGAGCTGTTTAATCCAGCTGAAAGTGGCTGGACAATTTTAAGGTTCCCCCCCAAAAAAAAGTCAAGGAAATTATTATATAAATGTAAATTACTATTCAATACTTAACTCTATCCTAGCTGGAATGTTTAATAATGATTAATGTTTAATAAATGCTTAATAAAGCTCATATTGTTCAGTTTCCACCAGCATCTGTTTACTTTGCCATGAATTAATGCAAATACAAATTGTTTTTGTCAACAGATCAGACTTTATTCTGTATTCAGTCAACAGAATTTTGTGTAAAAAAAAAAAAAAAAAAAAAAAAAAGGAAAATTAAATTTGCCAAATTTAATTAGCCAATTATTGTGCATACACCGTAGTGTATTTGTTAACAGGTTTTGCAGTTTATGACACGTTTTATAACTTGCACAGTTTATATTTTTTGCAGGATTGCTTTTACTGTGCAGTCAACTCGTTTTTCATTTCATTTTAAGTGACACATTCGAATAGCTTATATTTTATTTGAAATGTGTCAGTATATTTATAAAGCCAGCAAATTTCTGGAAACATTTCCACTCGCAAAAACATTCTGCCTGCAATTATACCATTAAACTGAATTGCGACTGAATTAGTAATTATATAGTGTATGTACATTTAGCAGTAGGAGTCAAAGTAAAGATAATGTGCTGCAAATAAACGTCTATGAAGCCATAGGTCGTATTTCTCCCGTGGTCAGATGAGCATGTGAATGTGAAAACCGAGAGAATACCAGCGAGCAGACTGAGTGGAACGGAGCTGCTGGAAACTACACATAACCACCCTCTTTCTCTCTCTAGTTTCTCGCACATGGGCCCACACACAGTTTAAGCTTTGTTCAAGGTTAAGGAAGTGGTACAGGTGGTGTTTTGCACAAAATCAGCAACTTTTCCCATGTGTTAGATCACACTCCCATGACCTTTACGTGCGTATCCGAGTGTGTTCTGTTTGTGAATAACAGACAGAAAGGTTACACCGAGTGTGTGAGTCACCGTGTGATTCTGAAACCACTAGTCCTAGTCAGTCAGTGATTAGTCAGAGATCTCAGCTCGGCACTATAGTCATGACAAGAAGCTGATTGTATTTGCTTTGCTTACTCAGCACCGTCTCTTGGAATCCTGAGTTCTTGGTCATCGAAAAACACTGTAAAAGCTGGCACAAATTCTTGGCCTGGAATTAATTCTGTTTAATTCCGTTTTATTTACATAGCACTGTTGACATTGCCACAAAGCTGCATTATCGTGAATGAGTCCTGCTTTATGATTACAGCAGCAGTACAGTATCCAGGTGAGATTAGCTGAAACATTATAGTCTTACACACACACACACACACACACACACACACACACACACGATGTTTTGTACGCTTAAAAAGAAACTCATAATGATTTACATGTTTCAAATACACAGTGGTTTATCAGTATTATGGACGCGAAATCAAACATTTGTGGGTGGTCACACATCACGGAAAGCGTCACATGTATAACCTGAAAGAGACTTGAATGAACACACAAAGTATAGATTTGAAAATATTCCTTGTTTTACATCATTACACATCATTAAGAAAAAACTGCCCATATGGATGTGATGTGTCTGAACCAGTATTCTGTATATTCGGTGTATATATTTATTATGTTTAGATTTTTTTTTTCATGTATTTATTTTCCTGAAGTTTTTTTTTTTAATTGATTTAAGAGGGCTTAAGTTCATTTTGCCTCAGGTTACTGGACTGATCCTAAATCTGAGTTACATCGCGTCACCCTGGGATTTAGTACACTTTAAACTGTTAGCTCTTTATTATAACATCAGCTAAAATTATAAGTAAATAAAATACTAATTAAGTGATAATGTTAAAATAGTGAGCACATCATAATAATAATAATAATAATATATTGTAACAGCATGACACCCAGGTTTAAAAATCACTCGTTCATTTTATAGTGATCATGCCTCACCCTCCACCTTACTATAAAAACGATCATATGTAGAATTAATACAGAAATAAATATACAAAATAAATAGTAATGGAATAAAAGTTACAAGACATACTGTATATAAAGAAAGGATTTGAGAATAATAATTAAAAGAATAATGAGCATAAAATATTTCGAAAAATAAAAAGAGTGAATTAATATCGCAGTTACATTTACTTAACAATACCAAGAGATAATGCATGTATTAGTTGGTGACATTTTTAAATGTATTTTTTTATGTATTTGTTTTTAATGTAGCTTCGTCTCGTTCCTGCCCAGTGGCATTTCCATTAGCAGTGATTTTATTAAAGGCAACCCAGTGCTTTCTATGTTGCAAATATTTTTTTTTATTTTTGAAGAAAATGGCTGAACCTGTTTTTTTTTTCATAAGGAAAAGGTTTGTCCTTGCACTTTTTTTTACTCTTAATATAAAACTACCATTCTCAGAATCCCACTGAATTTGCTTCTGCTATTGTATTTCAATCATGTATTAGAATGTGGCAGAATAACTTGGTGAAATGGGTATAAAAAAGATTTAGAAACCGAAAACCCAGGTCTTGTCTGAGCAGAGGAGAAAAGTAAGAGTGTGAGAACTCAAGATTTCCACAAGATACATTATATTGCAAATGTAGGAATCGCTATGTTAATGTCGTTTTTTTTAAGGTTTCAGTATATCAGTCTTGTGCCTTGTGCAGTCATTTGTTTACTTCAGATGGCTGTATAATTGACAAGTGGCTGTGTTGTCTTTGGGTAGGAAGTTCCAGGATATCATTCCACCATCTGGATTTGTCATTCTGTGCTTTTTCCCACCACCAGATTTCTGTCTTGAAGAATCTTCCAGATTTTTTTTTTTTCTTCCATCACTAAATCTCTAGATCTGCAATATGATATTCACGGTTTTGCGTGTAATTTTCCTCATGCTCCCTCCCTCCCTGACTGGTTTCATGTGCACCGCCTGTCCAATAGCTCTTAACATATCCTCTGTTGAAGTGTAATTGTTCAGAATCGAACAGGGGAGATAAGGCCGCGTGCTGCGAGTGTGTAAGCACAGCTGCTTCCAGCCTCACGAGGCTGTGATGTTCGAATGAAACATGTGGTAAGACTTAGCGGGGGAAGGTATGGAGCAAAACACAGCCACTCTTCCTGCAGGGGTTGAGGATATTAAAGAAAGAAAGAGCTAGAAGGGAAACAAGGGGGAGTCGGGGAGCGTCTGAAATTGAGAAATATGATATCAGGAGAGCACTGTGCAAGGAAAACAAAGTTACTTAAGCCTCCAGCCATTCTTGTTATTAAAATAGTATCACAGTTTGATTGAATTTAGCATGTTTAGGGTAGAAGAAGCATAAAGGCCTCAGTCGGCTGGTGGCTGGGGGCAAATTTCAGTCTGTTGCTTTCAGAAGCTGCAGAGAGAGCTATTCACATTTTCATGCAAAGCATGAAAATATTATCTGTTTGTTATGGTGCCAGCTATGAGTGTGTGCTTTTTTTTTTTGAGAAATCCCTTAGTTTGCTCATCACGTTTAATGGCATGTGGTTTGAAGCGGTTCACTAACTAGTCAAATTCTCTCTCATTTAACAGTTCCACCACATTCTATCACTGTGCAATCAGTTACAAACGCCATCCATAAGCAACACATGCACACACTCAGGCATGATCTAAAAAGTGTGAAAGTGCATAAATAGCAAGTCAGCATGGAAGATTGGCTTGTGTTACTAGTAAAGCATAAATAGTGCAGGTGTAGGTTGAATTGTGGAAATTACAAAGGACACGGCCATGAATATGCGGATAGTGGAGGTTAATAAGGAACATGTCTGAAAGAGGTGTTTGCCTCTGTTTTCTAACCAATCATAATCACTGTATAATCCTCTCAATAATCCCACAGTTCACACAGTAGCTAATCTAATCAGGAAGAAAGAAACCTGCCCACTCACTTAATCTCATGACCTCTTAGTGCCAATTCTGCCAACATTAAGCTCAGTCCTACTCAATGCAACAGTGGCATATAGGTTAAGCTTATTAAAGGCCCATTTTACATTTTTCAGAAAATGATCAACGACCAGATGGTGTGATACAGTCCCACATGAAACGAAATTAGTTACCACCCCAAAGTTGCCTATTTTACAACAATAGCGTGTCCTGAGGTGTTTTATTTCTCTTATACCACAACATGATTGTTATATTGTTTATATCTGCAGTGTTGTGAAATTCCTACAAAACAAGTCCTGTTATGACTTAGCTTATAGGAGCAGTCTCTCTTTTTCTCTCTCTCTCGTAAAATTAAGTACGCTTTTCACGTTACCGAGAAACCTCAAAGTTCTCTGTCTGGCCATTTCAGAAATGTACTGACACTGGAGGCTCCTTCCATAAATGTTAAGTAAATGTCTCCTTATAGAAATCCTCATGATTTTGTTCTTGCTTGCTGAATGCCAACACTTTCATTTGTTTGCTATTTTTTTAGGCCGTCTACCGTACAAGACCCTGTGAATGAGCTGTTACTCTGGAAATAACGCACTAGAGCAAGCGCATTAATATTAACCTGCGATTTGAATTACAGCCAGAACTACTGTCAGAGCTGTGAAGAATTTAATAGCGTTGTGGTATAATTGTTAATATTGCACTTATGTATTTTATACTCCTATAATTTGTCATATTTATCAGAGCAAGTCTTATTCATGTTTCCTTATCCTTCTTTCCTGCTCATCTTTCAACAGATGTTCAAATATATTTCCTTTAAAATTTTGGACTATCTCTAGGCTTGACATCTTGTCATATCTACTGTGATTTACTTGCGCCCCCTCATGTGGCCAGTGTTATAGGCCACTAGTGCTTATTTCCTCACTCAATACACACACACAGTGTTGTAGCCAAGCCCTCCACTTCTGCAATGTCTGCTCAGGAAATTCAATGGAAACTTGTGGGCTTAGAAACAGAGGTTCTTGTAAAACCACCACAAAAAGCCACATTATTATTATTTTTTTTAAATGAAATCCAAACTGGCCTTCACAGGTTTGAATGCCTGGAGCTGAACAGGGTGAGTGGAAACATGTGAGTGACCCAGCTGAGCAGATTTAGATCCATTTCAACCACAATCCACTTCTGAAGGCTATGCTCCAAGCCATCTTTTATGACGTTCTTCACTACATAGGGGGAATACGAGGGCTGATGCCAAACACAATGTGAAAGCTAGAGGAGGTAAAGGGTAATGAGTAAAGCAAGATCGCCTCCATGCGTGCTGCAACATTACGAACTCAGCAGCTCCCCGAGATCCTGATACAAATGAAGTCATAAGAAAAGTCACGACCTTTAACCTTTCTGAACTGTTCGGTCAGCTCCTGTGGATTCACATGAATGCGCAATTGCAGGACTGTATCGAGAGGTCAAGCTCGGGGTTTCTTTCAGTGGTGCAGATCCGGGAATGTAGTGATGTAACCGAATATGAAAACATTATCAGGATGGAACACATAGTGTGTGGATAGAAATACAGATACAAACAGGAGAATCTTTAATAACTGCCTGGTCTGAGGTGCGATGGCTTAAGTTAGGCTACTAGCTTTATATTTTGGGAACCAGCTAATTTATTCGAAAATAACGGCTGAGCAGTATTTAAAAAAAAAAAAAAAAACAACAAAAACAACTCGGTCCCACCTACAGCTCTAGTTAAAACCAGTTAAAAAAAAATTAAGTGTGATGTAGCTGAGGTTCAGGAACCATCATAGCCAGAATTCACACATCATGTAGCATTTATACCTCTGGATTTTTCGACTGGTTTAGGCCACCCCACACAGGTTTAAATCTGGATACGGATATTTGAAGCATTAGATACAGATGGTGCCATTGCATTACACCCCTACTGGATTGTGTCCATTAGTCTGGGCATCCGTGTAGCATTTGGCCACCTGCTGTCCTCAGTGCCAGGGCCAGGACAGCAATGGATGGACTAAATGGATGTCCCTGACTAGACAAAAAGTGGAATTCTCAAGGCACTAATTACCCAGGAAATTTCTGCCAACTGGCACTGATGATTCTGCCCAGTTCTTTGTCGCAGCTCTGGTCAAAACACAATGGGAGACAGAAGCATCTGTCCTTAATTCATATTCTAAAGTAAATATATACTTTGTACTCATTCTGTTAAATTGTAATGATGGAGGACTTTTAGAAAGACAGAAAATCTAGCACTTTTAAAGACAATTACCGTCCTTCATTCTCATCAAGCCTCTTTATTGAAACAGAATTTTAGAATATGAAACAAATCTTTGTGAGTACAGTTAGAAAACATGTAGCGTAAAATACATTCGCAAACTTAGGAAAAGTGTTGCCACCTCGTGAGCCTGAATGACAGTTTTGAACTGCGATCTCTCGAAATCAAGTGCAGTCACACAGGACAGCTTGAATGAAGGCGAAGATGACTCTGTCACTCTCGCATCACCTCAGCACCTTGTCACTTCACCCTCCTTACAGCAGTGGGTGCCTGCCGAAGGCGTCGGTCCTGCTAGAGAACGAGGCGGAGGAGGGGAAGCCCAGTTCAATCAGTCTTTCATTGCCTTTGAACAGATCGTGCTAGTTTACTAAGTGCTCTGTCTGCTGTCTCTCGCACAGATGGAGGTTGAACTCCTAAATCCCTGAACTGGAGGCCTTCCCACATCGAGGGCGCAGAGCTTTCCATCAGCAGTTTTGCAGAGAATCTCACATCTCAAACACACACACATTTATGGTCACAATGGCTACGGGGTATTCAGAAATGCCTCATGACAGCTGAGCCAACCACTGATCTTTGTAACACTCCGTAACCTAGGATGTTTTAATGACGCTGTCCAAGATACATTAACTAAACACTTAGTAAATGTCTTTCAGATGTTGCATTCCCCTCAGAATACTGGCAGACGTGAAAGGATCTGTTCCGATTTAGGCCTGAGAAGATTTATTGTTTCTGTTGAAAATTGCACATAAGCTCTGGCCTTCAATTCAGTTTGGAACGAGAGCCGACAGACACAGTTGTCATTTTTAAACAACAAGGCCGTGCTCAGTCTTCCCTGAACATGACTAATTTGAATTTCAATTAACAGCATGGTTGTTTATTCACTGCACCTTAAAAATCAATCATTCTGTTGTTTTCGCTTGCACATTTCTATTGGATTCATAATGGGAAACTTAATTATGACTGCTTGGAGGTATTTTGTTTACAACCTCCTAGAAGCCTAGTAGCATAGGTTCCAGCAGATCTTTATTTAAAAAAAAAAAAAAAATCTAATAACCTAGATTAATTCATGAATGTTGTTTGTCATTTATCTGGACTAGAAAAACAAGATGTAATTAGGCATGTTAACTGTATTGCCACTTTCTATCAGATAATGTAGGTAAAATCTAAACTGAATGTGTGCATTTCAGTGGGGTTGAGGTCAGGGCTCTCTGCAGGCCGTTCAGGTTCTTCCATGCCAACCTTGGCAAACCATGTCTTGATGGACCTCACTGTTTGCACTGGGGCATCGTCATAGTGGAACATGTTTGGGGTAAGTCCTTTTAGTTCCGGTTAAGAGAAATCTTAATGCTATACATACTCAGACATTCTAGACAGTTGTGTGCTTCCAAATTTGTGGCAGCAGTTTGGAGAAGTCAATTGTCCAAATACTTTTGGCCACAGAGTGAACATATAGAAGAACCTTTCATAACACGGATTGTCCTGTGCTTTTCCGCCGCTCAGTGTTTATACTAAAATAGTATTAACGTCAGTGTTAATGCAGAATGACAATAGTGTAGTGACACATACTTAGTAAAGTAGTATGCATGTTGGAACACAAACCAAATACCAGCGGCTTGCAGTTTTTCAGTATTACAGAAATGTATTACAGACGTAAATGTGACAGCCACAGTTCCTGAGTACCAGCTAAAGGAAAAAGAGCTTGTCTTTTAACTACCATCCTCTGGTTAGCGCTGCCTGATCAAGCAGCAGTGCCCGGTCTTCCTGCTGTATTATAAGCATCATGTAAACTACAGGACAAACTACTCACCTAACACTAGATGGCTAACTAAAAAATAAGCTCCGTTTGAAGGATAAAACGTCACCCCACCGCAATGTCACAGCCCGATGCTGGGGCTGAATGTTAGAAGGCTTGGCGTATCTCCGATATAATTAGTCTGCTAACTCTAGCTATATCGCTACAATGTAGTATATAGAACAAAACTATATCTGTCTTCTCCTTCTATTTTGTTATCTGTCCTGTCTGTTTTTTTTTCTCCAGCCTGTCAAAAAAAATTGCCCAAAGCAGATATAGTTAGCACTCCACTTAAAACCCACAGCTGACAGGTCTGAGCTGACATAACAGTGTCATCAGGGCAACTCACAGCAGCTTAGGAACATCATATTCTAAAGCATTTTTTTCCTCCCCTGATTTAATAATGTTTCTTTTTTTTTTTTTCCATTTTTAACAAAGCAAAAGTACAGTTAAAAAAAAAAAAAAAAAAAAAAAGGCAGTGTAGCTTGCAACCAAAAAGTAAGCAATCCACCCTCATCTAGCTCTAGTCTTAGTAATATATCCACAGTTTATGCAGAAACATATCAAGAGTTGATGCCTCATCATCAGATATTTGCTTAACATCTGTGTTTGCAGATAAATCTGTTAAAATAATAATTAAATGTGCTCAGTGCATTTTATGTTGCTTTGCTCAGCTGAGATAGAAAAAAAGATGTGATAAAGGAGACTAATAGGTTTTTAAATAACAGTGGTGAGTGTCTCCTGTGACAACACCGCGATGGAAACCTACGTGATGCCCTTTAGCTCCTCATGTACAGACCACGGTTATCCCTGCATGCAGCTTTTTCTGTGGTCATTGTCAATTTACTGTTACATTTGTGCCTATAAGGATCCGGATAAAGGAACCTTGCATGCATACAGAAGCTTTATGGCAGTTCACAGCTCTCATTTTCTTCAGTGCCTTGTCTGAAAATATTACACTTTGCAATGTATTGAAAAATCATTAGTTTCTTGTCCACCTCAGCATTTGTTTTGAAAATCATCTCTAATGATGATGCGGGGGGGAAAAACTCTATACAGGATAACGACTATCGTTTTGTATTTTCTGCTTTCCTGTTAACAAGTTCTAGCATCAAAGATTGTTCTCTCGGCCATGGCGCTATGGCTTGGTTGTGGACCTTGAAGCTCAAAGAGACACTGAAAGTCTTTGTTCTGGGAGTCAGTGGAAGCTGGTCGTGTATGATTCATGAACCTTTGGGCCTGAATTGAGGGCTTTTTCTGGGTCATATGGTTTACAAGTCTGCTCATCAGCTTCACTCTATTATGCTCCCCCCCGACAGCTATGCATATTCCGTATCGTAGCATACCTCCTGTCACATCAGCTCCTATTACCAGCCCCTTAAACCTAAAAACCAGAAGGTCTTGGCCTTCTTCCCACTGAGCTACACGTCCAGCCACTCCATCTGCTCCACTGGTGGAGAATAAATCTTCTGTCTGCAGTTTGTCAGGTCACTCACATGCAGTTGTTACGATCATTACTTTCAAATATGTTCGGATCAAATGGAAGCAATTTAAGAGGGGAATAGTGCACTTTATATGAGGCACCCTTAAGAATACTATAAGAGATGACTGTCCATTTGCTTCGTCCCATCTGCTCTCAGAAAGCATGTAATGATATTAAAATTTCATATCATAATCATTGCCTAACCTTTTATGATGGTCTCTAATAGTGTTACGATATTGTATTAATAAAATATTACAAGCTTTTCTGTACCTAACCTCATGTGCATGTGAAACATTTGTTTACTCACATTTGCTTGCAGGCTCCTCGACCTAGAAAGAAAAATGAGGGGGGGAGTTAAATTGAAACTTATTGAACTTTTTAACATGGATCCATTCTTTAGTTTATGGATAGTTAGTTTAGCCAAATTGAACTAAAATATTTCCGCCAAATTTACAAAAATTTCCTACTAATGTGTGTATGTTGATGAATGCCAGTCACCTGTAAAGTGTAAAGCGTGTGCATGCCGAAGCTCATTTCACAAGTTATTTTGACTCGCATCTATGCAAGTAAAAAATCTGATTGATTTATTTGTGTGCAGTTGAAATAAATAAGCTATTGAACAGGTTTTGACAGTGTAGTCAGTATATAAAACTGCAGTAACTCTTAGGCTTCTTATTGTTCAGTTTACACAAACTTTGAGGAGCACTCATAGGATATTAACATTTTTCCAAGCTTATTGGATTTCTAGTGTAAGTACGGTTCTCACTATAGTAAATAGATTCTACAAATAATTTTTGCCAGTTCACTGATAAAAGTCCCCTCACGTTCAATCAGCTCCAATAAAATATGCGGCCTCGATGTTGTTGCAGGCTCTGTAAATGAGGGTCAACATCCAGTTAAACAGAAAAGCATCTCCATTTTCCTCTGAGTAAAGTGAGTTTCTGCTTTTGCACAGGTAGGCGTTTGGGAGGACTGAACAATTCTGATGTACACTCTCAGGATTTAATGCATCAAACTACCTTTTTTTTTTCTTTTTTAAACTAGGAAATGTGCATGTGGTGTACCTGTAGCTTGAAGAGTGACGTTTTAAAGGTACATCACTGGTCCTTAAGTCCAGTGATGTATCTTAGTTCATTTTAAAGGTATACAATATTCACATTTTCCAGATGAAAGTTACACACTAAAGGTACAAAGTGTGCATCCCTGATGATACCACTCGAGCAAATATACATGTCAGTAAGTTCTGAGTGTGATTTTTCTTTTCTGTTGGCTAGGGTTAGGACTAAGACTGAAGTTTATCTAGACCAAAGTATTTATCTGCTACAGTACAGCTGCACTGTTACACTGCAAACCACTTAAGGTAATAAAGTATGTGTGTGATGTGAATGTGGATAAGTAATATGTAATTTCAACATAATTATAGATTTTTTTTACCTTACAGTTTGTTTTTGTGTTATTATTACATTTTGTGTTGATTTTATTGAGCAAATCATACTTGTTTTTAGCTATAGATAAATTTAGCTACATACAATACTTCTATAGCCTTAAGGCATTAAGGCTGCTACTGCCATAAGGCATTTAATTGGTCTCCACAAGGACACCTTTCAGAAGCAGCATTTACCTACAGCAATTCATTATTCGGTGCTATTATGGAAAGCTTACGGATATACAGATAAGGGTGAGATCACATCGTAATAAGCATGTTCACAGTAGTAATCCAGAAACCTTTTAAAACTCAACTTGAATGGTGTTTCATTCTCCACCCCCTCATCCCCTTTGGACACAGTGACCCACTTTGTGTGAAGTGGCCATTGAAGGCACTTTGAGATTGTCCACCTGGATTTGGTTAAGGGCTGTGTGACTGACCCCACATGCACCCTATTGTTCTCCCCTTCTTTTCCTGTCTCATCTTCCTCCTCTGTCTCGCCCTGCTCTCCCTTGGTTCTCTGCACCTTCCTCACTTTCTTGTGGCTGCTTGCCAGGTTAAGATTAATTGCATGTAATTATTCTGCCACTGGTGTATCAACGGGGGTTCTACTTATATATCTGGGGGTATTAAGTTGCCTATAGTTTCCCCATTGAGCCGAAGCTAGAGACGAAGTGCGCACTCCACTTCTCCCAAGACACAAGCCCTAGCACCCACAGGCTCTTTCCTCTCCTGCCCTAATTAGTCTCTCAGCACACTCGTAACACTGCGTATTTATCAAACACAGTAATTAGTATTATGTACAGTATATATGTACGTATTTTGTATTCGGATACAGCTGGGTTTAAGAGGGTGATGGACGAGGAATATTTTTTCATCAGCAAACATTACGCACAGCATTTAGTCGTGTTATTCATCGATGCCAAGTTTTATTGTGTTGCTGCTATTGGACATCTTTTACTGATTTTATGCTATGTTATGTTCTGTTGAATTCTCAAAGCTTATTGGTCAGAAGATGTTAATTTTCTATAACAGCCCAGTAGTTCCGGCTGTAATTCGGATCAAATATATATTTATGGTATGCCATATGTCACATCACATCACATCACATCACATCGCATCATGTCAGAGTTCACTTTGTGCCTCTCAGATACCTTGACCATTGTATCTAGCACTTGATTCTTAATAGTCATTAGAAAGATTGGGCCAAGCACACACACAGGGAACATTGGAAAACTGTCAGAAGCACTTGAAGGGATCCATTGCACTGAGACCTGCACTGACAGGGATTCATGTTTGGCTGGGACCTCTGTGACCAGACAAATGGGGTTGCACTTGGATATTTTTATATTTTTGTAAAATTCTCAAAGGTTGGACTCCAGCCATGTCAGATATACAGATGATGCAATGCATTGTCAAATGCACTCAAGATCACTTACACCAGTGGTATCCATAAATCTTTCGATGGTAGGACATCTATATGCTTCAAAATAATTTTTAGCCAGTGCAGTGGGAACAAGAGTTCTGCCAACTTCTCTGAACTCCATGACGGCATGATGTAAGAAACTGCACCTGTGTGTACAGATACATGATCCCCACCACTTATGTTTAAGACATTACAGCCCTCAAATGTCTTCTCTTTGTTCTGTGTTGTGTTTGGCAGTATGATGGAGAAATAGATATTATATCTAACCATAATAGCAAAAGGGTTAACTGACAGAAGCAGAATAACAACAGGAATCCTATTTACTAATTACTACTCCTAATTACTTTATGTTGCATATTTGTCTGACATCTTATACTTCCTACAGTACTTGAGTTTATTAAAGGAAACCTGTGTCATGTTTGATAAACAGTAGTGGTTGATTGATCAAAATGGAGGGAAATGAGCTACATGTTAATTATAGTATGGCCGGAGGTGGTAGAAGTACCCAGATTGTTTACTCAGGTAAAAGTGCAATTACTGTTCTAAATAAAAGTTCACTCAAGTTAAAGTAGATAAACATAAAGTGTTAAATTTTTAAAGTACAATAGAAAAAAGACATTTCTCTGATTTCAGTTCCTGATGGCAAATTACTGCTTCTTTCTCCTGGGAACAAGAGAAAACATTAAGTAAGTTTAACTAACAGCAGCTTTATTCATCATCTCTCAAATGTTAGCTAGAATAATGAGAAACCTAACCATACAAAGAAGCTGAATGTGAAAAGCTAGCTGTCACAATAAAATACATAGTGTATGTAGCAGCAGATAGATTACAGTGTTGGATATTAGGTCCGTTTGGCTGTCGAAGCAAGAGTTTAGATCATTCGTATTATATATATTTTTTCAATTGTTTTCAGTTGTCTCTTGCTTAAACGGAGCTCAAAGGCATGTGTGGTCATAGACACTATTTAAAAAAAAACATACTGCAGGCTTTTACGCACGAAAAATCTGGCAACCTCGAGGGTGTAAACTAATATCAGGTGATTCATAATTAAGCGAATGGTAAGCCCAGGAAATTACTTAAGCAAGTCAGGAAAAAGAATATGAAGCCCTCTGAATATGAAGAACTTTCCCCCATAAATATTGATGCTCTTTTTGGACTTAGGTCGCTGACTCGAAATATGGCCTGATATGATTATATTGTATGTGTGGCTTCACCTAATTGTAGCCTCCTTATGGTGGAATTGCCTTTTCCAAAGTCAGTCTGTCTACACAGATGAATGTACTGATAAATGTACTGGACAGTGGACAGTGAAGCAAAGCCAAGGGGGTCTGTGATATATATATATATATATATATATATATATATATATATATATATATATTTAGCTACCGTTGTGGAAATTACAACCCACCATTATCAAAGTTATTATATTTATTACCAAATTCCTATAGTTATATTCCGATAGGTTTCTTGAATTACATGACTTGAACCAAACCTCAGTAACTCTGTCAACAATGACCTTATGTGTTCTGTAGAACGATCCGGAATAAAAAGCTCTATGGCTCTAATAAACAGGCAAAATATTGTAGTGCACGCATAAATAATGATCATAAAATAAATCTGTACCTAGGGGTCCGTGAAATTTATTTTGCAGTTTAAGGGGTCTCTGGCAACAAAAGAGCTTGAGAACCCCTGCCATAAACAGTGGGTTTTAGCTGAATCACATGCTTGCGCACCGCCAAGCACTGTTTAACTCCTCCAGTAGCCACATCTGAATAAACACGGCAAGGGAGGACTCATTATAATGCTGCATTCATGTCCTTCAAATTCCAAGTTTGTTCTGTTTTTCTAAGATGCTTCTGCTTAGGCTTTTGAAATTGAACCCAGTCTCTGATTTCACTTTTGCTCCAGGAGGCTATCAGACGCCTCTTTTTGTTCATATTGATTTTTGGGCTTGATTTAAGAACAAGGGGAGTCGTGCAGCAGGCGACGAGAGAGAGAGAGAGAGAGATGGAAACATAAAAGAGGAGTGAAAGAGGATGAGGTGTCTCTGGCGAGAATGGTTTAAGTGCTGGTACAAGTGATCCTTTTCGTCCGTCCGTCCCCGCCCCCCCCCGCATTTTTTAATGCATGTGGCACTCAGTTTCTAAGAACTGAGAGTGACACTAATAAAGATATACAACAGCAGCTGTAAAAAACATAGGAGAGAGTGATTTTGTGCCCTCGCTCACCCTCCTGGTGATATCATTTTACTGACGTGCTGATATGCTTTTTGCTATTTTCATTGCAGCTCTGGAAGATAAATCAGCTCGATGTGTTAATCCTTTTACTCAGAGGGGGAAATCATTTGTTTTAAACAATTGCAATTTTATCTACTAATGCTGTTACTAATGCTATTGCTGTAGAGATTTGGGATTAAAAACAATCCAGGAGAAATAAAAAAAATATTTAAAAAAACCAGACTCATGATGGTTTAAAGGCTATATTACTAATAGAAGGGAAAAGCAGTGACTTTATTCAAGAGGTTTGAGTAATAATAGAGATTATCGGGCTTTTTCAGTGTCGAGACAAATTCTCGCAATCATGTTTTGGCATTTCTTGCTTGAGATGTGATGTGGAGATCTATAATTTAAGTAATGCGATTTCCATTTTAAATCACGAGGCCTTGTCAATATGAAGGGAAGAAGATAACAGCTGCTGTGCTATCTTTTATTACTGGGATGTATGGAACATTGGACCCCCCTGGGCTAATCCCATCATTGGGCTTTACCACTATCTAGAGATTCATCTACTATCCAGCTTGGTAGCAAATAGAAACCTTCTCCGTTTATTCCCTCCTACTCTTTTTTCCTCTTGTGTTCTCTGTAGCAGCTACACAGGCTGACTAGAGCTGGTATGAAAGTGGACACACAGTGCAATATCCTTTCCTGTGTCTTGGGTTGCATAACTGATCTTCAGTGAAAAGCTTTATTATTTCTCAAAGAAGAATCTTAACTGAACCGAACATTCTCCAGCAGTAACACCAGCCAGCACAAATAGTACTTTTGTATGTGGTTTCTGTTTGTGAATGTTCATTTCGCTTGTCAGTTCTTTTTCTGGATATTCGTGTTTACTGGAAAATGTTGAGTCGGTGTACCCTGAACTTGACACGCCATCACGTTTAGCAGGAGAACATGTTCTACTTTTATTTCCTGGCAGTGGACGTACGCAATCAATCAAGATGTAGAATTTCCTCATTTTCCAGCGCACAAAGATGAAATACATTTCCGATTTGGTTTCTCATTGACCTGGCAGGCACAACAGACTAACGAGGCAGTTTGAAGGTTTGGGGAAAAACCCATCGGATGTAGCTGTGGCTGAATTCTGGCAAACCAAAAAATTGGCCAAAACCAGACACTTCAGCTTTAATAAACGATCAATATGTTTCAAAATTGCAGGGAAATGTTTTGATTTACTTTGTCATCTTGCCTTGGCTATGATGTTGGGTAATCACATCACAAATATTTCAATATAAAGACATTTAATGTGTTTCAGGGTGGAGGCTCCTTTCGAGACGTGTCAAATTAACACTTGAAAGTGTTCTATAATGGCTCTAGTTAAGTGCATATTCTAGTTAGACTACTTGTATAGCATTGGTAATATGACAGGGGGGAAAAACATTGAACAAACAGCCAGTGGCATTCCCAGAGAAAGGAAACATGTCTTGTCTCCAGTCTCTGCTTTTGTCTTCTATAAGAACACTCTCCTAGTGAGAGAGCACAGCAGGAGTGCACATAATCAACACACACGGAAAGAGGCAGAGCGAGACGCCTGGAGACGCAAAGAAGTACATAAAAGAAGAGACTGAAAAGAAATCAGGCCAGAAAATGTCACCAGTACTTTTCTGAGAACTACCTATGGCAAGACTGAGTGCAGATTCGATGCAGTCTGGTTAAAGTATGTACTCATGTTTCAACCTTTATTTTTTGGACCAGAGCAAGTATTCAGGCACGCAGTTCAATTATTCAAGCACACGAGTCTCCCCTAATCCAGACTTTTAGCTTTTGCTAGAGACTTTGGTACTTTTTCTTACTCTACATGACCGGTAGTCATGTACTTTCAAAGGCCAAGCACAGAGCGTTGTTTCTGCATGAGGTGGAGATGGAGGCGATTGTGGAAATGGTGCAGACAGACCTACATGCAGCAACCTGGGCAACGCGTATAACTTGTAGAACCGATGAGGATTAGGACGTCGTGAGCCACTTAAACCTTTTTCAACACAATGTCTTCATTCGAATATGCACTCTTAGGGCAAAATAAATAAGACAAAGAAATTTAACCCTCTGGAGGCTTAATGTATAAATGAGGAAAACTCCCTGAATGAAAAGTTTTTTAACACCATAAAATGCAAACCATAAACCATTAGAAATAAAAAGGTAAGGAACTCCAGTGAATTATTTACAAATAAAACAGAGCAGGCATGGGTGGTTTTTTTTTTTTTTTTCAGTCTGGTCCGTGTTATAGAATGTTGTCTGCAGAAAGTAATAAACAAGAAAACATTATAGAGGCGATTTTTTTGTTTATAATAGTATATTTTTACACTCAGTTGACATGGGAGAGGTGTAAGAATTTTTATTGTCCAACAGATGTCAGCATAGAGCTCAATGTCAAATGCTCCGAATCATTTTAGCTTCAAGTGAGTTACAAAAGCTCCGTTCTGCCCGTCACTGTTGAGCGAGCGGTAGTAAATCTGTCTCATCAAGGGAATCAGGTGACTAAGATTACGAAATCTAATTGGTTAAGGGACTCTTCTGAGTAAATACATCAATTAGTTCATATCCAGCAGATTCTCGAGCTTTTTTTTTTTTACCCCACGTTTTATAACATCAAAATATGGCAAATAATGCGCAGAAGCATTGTTCCTTCCTAAATTAACAGCCAACACAGAAAGTAAATAATTTTGCGTCATATTTAAAACAAGATATCTCCCCTTCTGGTTACGATATGGACATAAACATCCACTCTTTCTCAGGGTTGTTTCTACCTGCCATCGTCTCAGAGTTGTTTGCAAGAATCTGACGGGACCGATTTGTGATTCCATAGGGTTATTGTATTGCAGCAGACATTTAGAGGAATATTCAGAGTCGAGCTAAGTACATGCAGTCAGGATTTCAGGTTGAAAGGTAGGTGCGTAACCCAACTCTGTCGCTAACACTGAATGCAGCCCTTTATGTAGAGCATAGTTTTGCAGATATTACAGATATTACAAGTAGCAAATGGTGTATATTAAGAGAGGAATGAAATTATCAGTTCAAAAGTTTCTGCATCGCTCTCTCAATGGGACGCATTCTCTATTAGCTTGTATTCCTACTCTTTGCCTTTATATCATTCTCTAAATTCTTAGGCTCTCCTCGGAACAGCTTTTGGAGCTTCACTGTTGTAGTATATGTCCCCCCATGGGAAAACATCTTTTTATTTCCTTTTCAAAATTTTGAAATTCAAGTGTTGCTATCGTCTTGGATTTTGGTCTTCTGTGACACAAATTTTTCAAGGAACTATATCATAATTTGAAAAAATTAATTGCTGTAATTGAAAGCTAAAATCACTGATATAATTGCTGCAGTGCACAGACACAATTTTGGATAGGCAGTAATCCAACTGTTGTGGTCAGCTAAGGGTTTGATACACCTTAGACATCTGAGGCTGAGACTCAGCTTTTATACATTCACTTTGGAGCACGTAATGCTCAGCCTCATATCTGGAGTGTTCATGATACTAAGTATTATCTGTCTCTTTTTCTGCCTCTCTCTCTGCTATGTAGCCAAGCCGGTGTCATCATTTTAATCCGTTTTCCATGCCAGAAGGCCAGCGAAATCTTCTAAAAGGAAATGGAAAGCTCATAGTCGGCCTCTCTCACGCAGCCGCACATCAAGTATTCTCTCATCTCCATCTTTCCATTTCTTAGTCACGTATTCCTCTTTCTTTACACTCTGTAATCAGGGCGTGATTACAGTCTGACACTTTAACTCGACAGCTGCTTTCATCATATCAACAATCCACAGCTTGAATATTTACATTTCAGCATTACATGGTTATATCATCATGCATTGTTTCCATGTTCTCAGGCCACAGCGATGCAGCGCTGTCCACAGGCTACGGGGTCGGTTTCTCCCTCAGGAAAACACTCCTGCTTGAACTGTGGTCTGTTTTCAGATCGCACTATTACCAATGCTAATAAGCTGGGAATATTTCACAGGCGATGTGATGGACTTCTCTGTCCTCTAGGGACAGGAAGTGTGCTGGCTGGCATTTACACATTTTCAACTGATCCAGAGGCTGAATAGATTTCCTCCAGGCTACACTGATGTTGTGATATTTCAAAACATCTCTGCATTTCATTCTTTCTTCTGTTCTTCATGCAACAAAATTAGCTGACGTTATCAGACAGTCCAGTGCCACTGTCTGACAGTTCAATGTAACCACAACATGTCAGGCTTAAATTCATGTTTTTGACTCTATATACACTCAAAACACTATGAAATGGCCTTTGACAAAACAGTACAAACATATGACATTTCATTAGTAGTATCATCTCTTTAAAGTCCACAAAAAGTCCAGAGGAGGACATTTTAATTGGAGACATTTCTCATCTCAATATTTTTTTGTGGTTAAAGTAAAGGGGCTAAAAATAAAATGAGCTGCAAGTGTATCAGAGAAATGTCTTGGTCAGCTTATCCTTCAAACTGTGGTTGTGTTTTCCTTCCAGTTTGCCAGTTGTTTTTTTAAAGATAGCTCATTCTGCATAATTAATTACATAATTTAGTCCTGCATAATTCAGCCCAGGAATTACATCGTCCAGGTATTTTTTCTGTTTTGGAAATTAGTTAGCTATTTGTTAACAAACTGTATGCTTCTTTTGAATAGTATGCATAGTGTGCCATTATGAGCACAGGCAGCATCATTTCTCCCCACTTTCAGCCCAGCCACTAGTTGAACACACTCTCCTGTTTTCTGCCAGACAACAACATGTCAGAATTTTTTCCATTAGCGTGGCTGCTGCCAGTCTTTGTTTAAAGCTGTCAATCAATGAGTTTGGACGTCAGAGGAGCAAGGAAACATGGAGAGTGACTGAAGCCAGTCATTTATTACCGAATGAGCAGAGTGAGAAGATCTGGAGGAAATAGTTGCTAGGACAGCGTACCTAGTATAGGACAACATGGGGAGCCATTTCAGAGGGCCATATTCAGAGTATAAAAGTGACGTCAGTATTTATGCGGGGAAGGTTTTGCATATTCAGAGCCGGGTTACACACTGAACCCAGACTCGGCTTGCTGTTTTCTTCTGAATTTAGGTGCAGTGCTCGGTGTTATTCTGATATTCAGATTCCACATTGCAGTGCAGTGGGCTCCATTTGAGTGTCAGGTAATACTTTCAGCATACAAAAGCTGGTAATGGCTTGAACTCATCAGTCTATGTGCTTTCATTTGGAAAATGGGTCCTATCAGCATGATCAAGGTCATGTGAATGTTAACGTTCATGTGAAGCAACTGCTAATCAGCATTACCACTGGGAGTCTTTTCACGGGCACTTAGAGTTCTCAGGATCTTGGCTCTAAGCTCCAGGCTATGATTTGCAGCCTGCTGTAGCATCTTACTTCATCATTTCTCATACATCTACGTGAATGATGCATCATCATCCCCGGTCTCATTATGAAATCCCTTTAATATGTGATCCCTGCAGCGTATGTTTAACCTGGTCTTTCCTCCTCCTGGATGCCTGGCAGCTCGTCGCATGTGTGTTAAATGAATTTTTAGTGTCTCTCACCAGCGTCTGTTTGCCCTTGCATTTGTTTCCCTCTATGAATATTGGCACATAATTCTGTGTGTGTCTGTGTGCATGTGCATGTTCCTACTGGAGTGTCCATTGCTTACTGTCCACTCATGCACGGGGGGCTCAGGTGTGTGCAATTATGCTGGTAATAAGACCTGGAAGGACTCCACCTGTCTCTCATTGGTCTCTCTCTCCCTCTTTTTCTCTCCCTGTCTCTCAGCTGACAGGAAGGACATGCTTCATCACTTCACATCATGCGGCTATGCGCTAGCTTTTTTGTTTATGCACAAAGGGTTGATTCTGTGTGTGAGACTTTTGCATCATCGGCTTTCATTTATACTGCATTACTATATCCAAGTAAAAAGCACAGAATGTGAGTTCAATGTATATTCATTGTTTTAACATCAAACGCTAGGCTATCATTAGTCACTAGCATGGAGGAATGTATTTGTAACAAGATGATTAGATTAGCGTGTTCAAAGTGAATCCTAGAAAATCTTTTTTTCCCTGTTTGGATAAAATATCCTGGAAATATTTGTGGGTTGGAGAAGTGTAAAGTTGGACTATTATATACCTAAATTAATAGCCCAGCTTTACATTTATGCTCACTGTAATGCATTTTCTTCTTAGATAACATTGCATATAGGTGTTTCAATCTACATACCATAACCCATCACCAAAGTTTCATGTATTATCTTTGCCTAGAAGCTAGTGTAGTTGGAGTTCTGAACAGATTTCTAAAACTTTTCAAAATGCATTTTAAAAAGACTATTTTTTAAAAGGACATGTCTTAGAAGCCGTGCTTCTGGGGGTTTTAGGTACGTTATTGAGTTCCTAGCATGAGTATAGCCTACATACATGATATGGTCATGTGACTTGCTAATGATCAACTGCAACTTGTGCCGCCATGCACGCTACAATAAGCGCTCATAATAAAGGTCAAAATAATCCCTTTGTATTAAAATGATTTTTATGTAGTATGCATTGAATTCTTCAGAATGAAAACCATCATGAAGACAAACTTCTGTTTGTGATTTATATAGAGATTGCTTATCCCATGCAAATCGATCATAATTACTACACGCATCCTTTGCGCCCTTTAACATTACTTAGCAGACATATGTCTGAAAACATCATCCCGCTCAAATAGTGCTTTAGGTATATTATTGTAGAACTTCCACAGATGTGCCATTCTAAGATGACCTTTCACGAGCAATAGCTGTCAGGTATATAAATCATGTTCACTCTATATAATTGTATTGCATACTTTTTATCACACTGTGCCATGATTCTGGTCACATAATCACATCACTTTAGACAGAATGGACCTGGCACAGGTAGCACACACTCCTGCAGGAAGCTAGTGTGTGTATGTGTCCCACTGGCACCATCACCACATAATTATGAGCACAAGTGCCCGCCACTGACAGATCACCTAAAGTCCAGCCAGCAGAAAATCAGCGCACCTGCACATCGTTTCAGCTCCTGGCACCAACTACAGTGGAATAATAGTCAACAGTAGCAAAATGAGGAGAGTACGCTGTTATTGCGAAAGCTGCACGGCCAGGTGTGCTGACGCCAAGAGCCGGCACTGTTTTACAGCAAATACTCTCACACAGCATAGATGTTCAAATGAAATCAAGCAGAAATGGCTTTCATTAATCCTTTCATCCTCCAGGATGGTTTAATTCATCAAGGTGACTAGACTTGTTTCATAATTTTGTAGCTATATCACCACTCTATGAAACAGTAAATCCAGATGCACAGTAATTGTTGTATTGGTAGAATCATTTTGTCCATTTTATCTGCATAAATTTCCATAATTTCACAGTTATACCACAGCGCTGTCGAATGATCGATTCTGTTTGGATAGAAGGTGTTGACTTGATTTCTATAACAGCAGCTCTGATACTAGTTCTGCTGCAAGGTTAACATGAATGAAAATCCACTGTAAGGAGATATAGGCCCATGCTCAGTCTGCAAGGAATTGCAGGTGCTAACAGATGCTTAGCTGTAGGCTAGGTGTTTAGCAACTCAGACATACTTACAACAGCCATGTATACAGGAATACTCAATGCCTGTACACATAGAGAGTTTAGAGGAGGCAGTGAGGAAACAACTATTCATAATTGCTATGTAAGTGATAAACAAATTTGAATCATTTGAATCAAAGATGGAGACCATTTCCTCTTTTTACAGTACAATTGTGTCTTTTCTAAGGTACAGCGGTATCAGTAAAAATACACTCTTCGAAAAAGTTTAAATCAAGAAGCTCTAAAGGTTCTTTGGGTTGTCCCATGGGGGAATCCTTAAAGGTTCAATGTAGAATCCTACATCAAAGTGTTTCACTATTACAAAGGGTTCCATGTACGCTAAAGACCCTTAAGTATCCAAGGAAGTGTCCACAATCAACATAGCTAAAAGTAGATAAATTAAATTAAATAACTGTAGATAAATTAAATAATTTGAGGTTAATTTGAGGGTCTTCCTGCAGTACTTTTATTTTCAGCAACAGGTTCATCAGGTCTGTTGAATCTTCTTGATGAGAGCAGGAAGTCCTTAAAGAATGCACAAGACATTCACATACTGCTAGAAATGTAAAATACCTTCGCTTACCTTCACAGTCCATTCACCAGGGGATCATGCTGTGTTTCTTTAATGTAAAGTAGCACAGCGTGCTCTCCACCACTGCAGATCAGGTACCATCTTACGGTCTGATGAGAGAAACCAAGAGGAATTTCGAGCACAGGCGGTTTCCTCCATACTTTATCGCTCTTGTCCTCCTGCCAGCACTCAAGCAGCTGGTCTCCCAGTCTGTGCTCTCCAGCGATGACTCTTCACTCATGGCTGAGTGGCATGTGCAGATCACAGATTCAAAATCACGCTTTCTTTAATCCTCTCCACATGAGCCTCCACTCAGTGCAGCCTCTAGGCCTGGGCTTTTTGGGCCATTTTATTTCTAGGGTTCTTTAATCATTTGCAATACAGCTATTAACTGTGTGAGAGCAGTGCTTTTAGTGAGTTTGTGGCATGAACATTTGTACAGCTAATTTGTTCATTTCGCTTTAATTTCTCTGAATATTCATTTAGTTATAAAAGATATAACCAAATTAAATCACATTACTAAATCCTAACATGGTTCTTATTGACTCTTAGTGACTCTTTTTGTTCAGTTTGAGCATAAAGCTGAATTGCTATTCTGGGTCAAAAATACTGCTGAATGCAGGAAATTAATATTTTGTGTGTCAACATTCAAATTCAAACATTCAAACAGAATTTTCTTTTTTTATTTCGCCCTGTTTATTGCAAACAATGGTGTCACATTTATGGTGTCACAAAAGTGTATAATTCTTCTACATAATTTTCATTTCATTCAGTGCAAAAAATGAGAATGAGAATTCGGGGAACAAAAGGAACCAAATGTCTGAAGACACAAGGCATCAGATTGTCCCACCAAATTGTATAGTGTGATATATATTGTACATAGGCAATGAAATATCATTCCTGAAACTATTGTATAGTTTTATTTTCTACTTAAGCTGCTTTGTTCTGAGGGCAGGTAGACTGGTCCACATGCGTATTATCCATTTTTTTTAATGTCCAAGTCAGGGCTGCTTCGTCAGCGTATCACCTACAGAACTTTTCTTGTTTTTCCCCAACTCGTTTCTTCCCATTTCATTCTCTGAAGAGCAGGTTTTGTGCTGATGAGGGCCACCCAGGTGAGATGGATTTCTGGCTGTTACTGGAGGGATATTTCAGCCCGAGCTGTTTGTTACATGCTTAACATGCACACATGTGCTTCTGGGATGACCCAGGTTAATAACATTTCTGATTTCTCTTTCTTGGAGAAATTTCAGGATTTCTCACCTGTCCTTGAATTTCTGCTGTTTTGAACTCATTGGCGTTGAATAGGGCAGTGGTAGCTCAGTGGTTAAGGCATGGGACTGAGATAAATGAGAAATGTAATGTCCTTTCACTCCTCTCACTCCAGTTTCTCTAGATAGGTGCGTCTGCCAAATACCGTAAACGTAAATATGTTGAGAATGTATTGATGGACGTTCTAACTAATAAATGAGGTTTATTTGTTTATAGCACATTTCACAAATCCAGCGATGCTTTACAAAATTGAAAAGGAGGAAAAAGTAATGCAATAACTATGCAAAGAAGTTACTCAGACAGAACTTCTCCGTTTCAGACAAGTACACAGACAAAAATTCCAACATTTATGCTAACAGTCATGAGAGGTTTATAATGACACTGGAGGCTAAATTAGGTAGGGTGTGAGCAGATACTCTCATATTATTGGGTGAGGTAGAGTTGTGAAAATTTACTGGTATGAGAAGAAAGTTTTGATTATTATGGTAGTGATCTGCAAGCTAACTTCATTAATAAATGCACAATTCTTATAATATGACTAAAATTTGAAAAATGGTGAAAATGAAAATGGTGCTGATTTCATACATGCCAACAAAGCTGTAAACGCTCACTAATGCACACTTGTAAAATATATGTTAACTGTCAGCCCATACAACTGGTACATTGTAAATTAATTAGAGGAAAGTATTTAATTAAACCTACATCTAGCTAGGGTATCCATTAAAATAGCCATCTTAATTAGCAGATTATACCCTTGAGTAACCACAGCTTTGTAGTTGATGAACATCTAAAGGACGCTGTGTGAACTGCCGGGCAATGTGCACTCTGTAAAGGTCTTTTAATTTTTTTTTTTTTTTTCTGTGTGATGTGTTAAGTACAGGCATACTGAGAAAACAGTATTTCTACAAGTTCTGTAACAAAACCTTTAAAAGCAAGAAAGACAAGGTGGTTTGAGGTCAGAGACTACAGTGTGAGTGAGCTTCCAAAAAGAACTTCTGACCACCATATCTTTTATTCTGATTGGTCAAATGTCAATGGTTTAAATGTCACATGGTCGCATGCGTCGTTACATGGACATGGACATCGACAGTTTGGATCCTGAAAATGAATACTAGATGTGGAATGAGGTGCTGTGATAATCTCTATCTGCTGCATTTGGGCCTTTTTCACCGCTATGTATTTGCTCTTTTTACAAAAGTAGTTGAAATGAATCCAGTACTTAAAATATGGCCCTTCCAAACACTCTGCAATGGTTTTACAGTCCAACATCATGTCTGCTATTGAAAAATACATTATATACCTCTAAAACACTTTCCAGTTCATTAAACGAGGTTCTAAAATTGTCCCCATGGGTAGACTAATCAGAATTTCCTTAGCTAGCCCCCCCGGGTAAGCCCAACCTCCAGAGTGCTTCAGCAGTACCATGTTGTGCTTGCTCTAAAAGCAGCAACTAATAATTTAACTCAAAGGTATGACAAAGTGCACTAATATGCATGCACTTGAATGCCTATTTGGGCTATGAGTAGAGATGTTCTCTCATCACACACAAAGAGGATATTTCAGTCTGACTAGTCTTCTGTTTCATAGTCCTTATGGCTTAATTGCCTCAGAACAATTCTGTGCTCCCGATTGATGATGCCTGTGCTAGAAAGCCAGATACTGTGTTCTTTTTATTGCCATTAAATAAATTCAGAAGTCAGCGTAATACTGGATTGTACAGTTATAGTACCTCAAATTTCTCATACTGTCCCAGTCTTAAGCTGAGGAGGTTCTGAATTCTGGTGGTATTCGATTTTTTGGTTGTTGTCAAGCTGCAGGTAACAGCCCGAGGTTCTGTCTCTCACACAGTATCTCTCCTTGCTTTTTAATCGTTCCTGCTCCGCTCAGGGATTTTTCTCCTCCCACTCCTGGACATATGGTCTTCTGAGGTCAATAGGGCATAGAGGAAGATCCTTTTTTTCCCTCCTACTGCCTGAGGCACAGATGTTCCACGGTCACAGATTTTCATCTGGAAGGTGTGACTGACCTCTCTGATCAGCATCCTCTGTGCTCTCCTTGTTCTCTGTGCCTGATGAAAGAAAGCAAGGTGGCGCGAGGGGGCAACAAGTGTGTCTGAGTGGTATGCGCGTTGGTGAGTGCGTGATGACCTTGTGCATTTTCAGATGTTTTCTTTTACTCAGTGGGCAGAGACATTGGCTCTTTTCTTAATAATTGTTGCTACACACATTACACCGCTGAGCATATGATTGTCATGCTGGAGCTTACTGTGGGAAGACTTTATGGAGAAGCCCAGTGAGCGGAAGAGGGAGGAATACGACGGCCTCGTTGGCACTCGCCATCACAGGCGAGAGGAGGAGGAGGGCTATCTGTAACAGCACAGAGGCTGCAGAGAAAGCCTTCAGGTGGCTATGGATCTGTGGGAGAGTGCTGCCAGGGCACAAGCTGAGGCCTGATCAACCTCAGCTGGGTCACCTGAGAGAGGGTGTCTGATGTTCGAAAGACCCAAAACACCTGAGGACTGATGTGCCTAGCTTAGCATCAGAAGATGTTTCGTCAAAACAACACTGAGCATATGACAAAGGATGCATCGTTACTGATACTGGTACTGGGTATTAATCTGATATCGTGCTCATTTACTCATACTCGTAACCAACATCACACGGCAGGTATGTTTTGCTAATGAAAAGACGACACTAAATGACATAATGGACATAATAATTTGTCCGTTATAATTATGTCTGGACATAATTTATGATTAATAATGGCAATCAAAGCGAGCCAGACTGCCAACTGTCTGACCTGATCGCACAGAGCAATATCATTGAGTATTGTCATTAAAAATGAGTGCATCGTGCCATGAATTGCACATGCACAAAGGTATGTGAGCGTACAGCAGTGAAGTGAACATGAGAGAAACTGTCGCATGTGAAAGAGAGAGCACCCAGACACGCTCCTCCTTCCCCCTCACTCACCAGGGCATACAGCGTGAATGCGTGAGAGTTGAGGTGTAATTCATAGCACTGTGCTCTCCTATTGTTTGACCAGCTTGTTGATAGTGCTGTACACACTCATGTCAGCTGCCCTCACGCTCTCTACTAAAGATTCTGTTGACACACCATAACATCTTATACATAGAACTCAGCATGAGGAGTTCATTGCTAGCAGCACACAGCAGCAACCAACATAAACAGAGCTAAATAAAATGTTCCAAGACACCCCTGAATGATTACTATTAAGTATTCATTTCTGTATCCATATCCGCAAGTATCAAAAAAAAAATCTGGAAAAAAAACATGTAAGCGATGCATCTTCCAAAAAACTGACCATAGACAACCACAAAATCATGTTTATAAAAATTCAGTACACTTTCCATTTAGAATGGTGATCTCGGATCTCATTGGCTTGCCAACCTTGACAGCACAGATCTAATACATATCCCAGCTAAACAACCAGCTCAGCTGTCTGTACATTATGTAATGTGTCTTACAGTGTGTTTTTGAGTCACAATAGACTCTACTGCAGTTTACCGTTGGATTTTCTGGTTTTTGTTCCAATGTGAAGCCTATACTCAGACTCTGCTGAAAATCAGTAGCAATCTGAGCACTGAAAAAAAATGATAGTGTTAAATAAGTGGATGGATAAATAAATAAAACCAGGACCAGAGATACCAACCACGATTCCTTGGACAATCCACTGGGCTTCAAAGCTGTCCAAGAGCTGTGTCTCATTCTCGTTCAGGGTCAGGGATCGAGGGAAGTAAAAAGAGAAAGAAGCCTTTATGGACACCAAACCGCCACCCTGGAGACATTTTCTCCCTCAAAACTAAACAGTGTTAGGCGACTCAAGTGAAGTCTTAACATTTCCTCCAAAGGGCAGACCATAAACTATTAATGGACAGCTGTCTGTCTAGATGCCCAAGCAAGAGAAGGTTTCTTTGTATTGAATCCTCATGTGGTGCATTACTCCTGAGAGCCATAAAGTCTCAGTGGGGGTCTCTGTTTTTCTCTCTTTCTTTCCACTGCCGACACAGTAAAGATGGTCATTAGTCATAAGAGTGTTTGGGAATATTACAATATGCAACAGGATGATTATCGGTTGTCTCGGTTTGTGGTCCATTTCCTGCGCAGCAGGAGAGTGTGAGACACCTACATCAGCATTGTGCTCGAGAAAAAATAAGTAATGGCATTGGTTGAGGCGTGAACAGGCAAGAATCGCCCTTGTAATGTTTTTCTTAGGGGTTGAAGGTGGTCCTGTTGGGTTTGGCTGTGTTTGGGAGCCATATAGAGTATCTAGTCTTAAAAGCCGAAGCCTCTTTAGTATTTAATCAATGTTAGTAATATTTGTATTGCTGATGTTGGCACTGGGTGGCAGTGGATAGCTGCCTCACAGGTCCAAGGTTCCTGCCTATCTAGGTGTGTCATGCTGTAACCTGTTTAGGTGATTGATTGCATTATCTCCTCTCTTATCCCTGTACTTTAATTGACCCAGGGAAGGGAATGAATATATATGTGAATCTTGCAGTACTGTAATCTTAAATTCTGTGAAGTAATTTTACTGCTTCACTCAAAAAAAACACCAAAATCTTGCTAGAAATATTTTCCTATAAGTTTGAAATGCTTAAATGACTGTTCTTTATCTACTCTGATAAAATCCTCAGAAATCCTCAGAACCGTTTTCTAGGATCGATACTTTATGTGAAAAGACAATGGGCAAAGTACAAATGTTCAATGTTTCCTGCAGCACATTATTTTGACAGTACGTTTTTTTCCTTATGCTTTGTCTGATACTGTTTTACAATAGATATTTTGCTCAGTGCCCAAATATTACACCTCCATCTTCAGTCCTGTGCGTTTTATATTCACACTTTAATGGTTGTTGTTAAGAGGTTTTCAAGTGAGCCAGGAAAAGGTGTCCAGTGGCCTGATTCAACCTGTAGTCATTGAATCCTAGTGACTTCCATTAACGAATGTATCACAAGTATATATTATTGTCGAGGTGTCAAAGTAATCGCTAAACAGCTTGAAAAGTGATAATTAGCAATGCAATTAACAACACAGCAGTCTTTGTAATTAGCAACATATTTTAATCACGGCATACGCTACACAGCATACTTATAAAGATATAAAGACTATATAAAGATATACTGTATTTTGTTAATTCTAATTATATTTTAGTTTAATAATTATAATTTGTTAATTATATAATGTGGAAAGCAGTATAGAAAGTGTATGAATTGTAGTGGCCAAGTATGAAATGAAAGAAACCTGATAATGAAAAATAAGCTTAACTTGGATTTAAGGTGTATTTTATTTCATGAAACTCCATCAAGTATCGGAGAAATTCTCCAAAATTATTCCTCTCAAGTCTCAGCTTGAAATATCTGGTGCTCTCATATGAAATTTTATATTTTGTTTATCCCCTTGTCATGTCATGTCATTGCCATGTGAGTAAAAAAGGATGCTATATGATTTAAGAAGAAATGTATTCATTTTTATTCTTTTTATTTCTGCAGATCGACCGCATCATATTTTGCGTCTTCTTGGAAAACGACTATGGGATTTACAACAGGAAGATGTCGGATTACTTCCCTCTAGGTATTTGATATTTTTGGTGCTCACTTTGCTTTATTTGCTATTCTGCAGTTCTTAAGCAGATCTGAACCTGCTAATTTACATTAACACAGATGTCAACCTTGCTTTGAAAGGCGGTTAACATGCTCTTTGAGTACAGATAAAGCCACTGAAATATGAAACGCTTAAGAGCTCATGCACACATCCTCCACGCATGCATGTGTCAGGCTTTATTCATGCCTTCAATAACAGCAGTCAAGAAAATTCTTGAGGGGAAAAAAGCTTGAATCGCTGACCGAATGATTCAACAGTATTTTCAACAGGCTAATGTGAGGCAAAGATATATGAGTGCTAGCTGGAAATGTGGTGGAGCAGCAGTTAATTTACTGTTTAATTGGGGGTCCTACAAGACATAACTTGTTTGTAATAAATCAGTGATCAAAATCAGAGCAAATTCTAAATGTAATTTGATACAGTATAACTAATTGGGCCTTAAACTAGAAATACAAAAACAAAAAATTAGAATACAGAGTGAATATGGTGCTTTTTGTAGCTTCCACGGTTGGATTTTTGTTACAGATTAGGGTTAAATGCTTTAAACTATAGACCACAGAATCTGCCTCCCTGTTGCCTGAAATGTTCTTGTTATCTATGATCAAAATATTTCTATTATTCTCTCTGGGTTATATTCAGAGTTGAGTTACATGTGATGTGAGCTTGAGTGAGGAGCAGTCAAGTGCCACTGGCTGACAGTTGCGTGTAACTGCAATATGTCCCACTGAAATTCATGTTTTGCTGATTTTTATTTTTTTTTTATTGCCAAATGATGAATTATCTTAAAGTGAGCTGTAAGCATATCATATGAATGCCTCATCAGAAGCCCCCTGCCATTATTTTATTAATTCAACATTCTAAGTCATTCTAAGTTCTACGTCTAACTGTGGCAAAAAGCAATAACCTATTAAGGCTCTTGTTTCTATATAATATAGCGATAAGGCGCTTAATATATTCATTCATATATTCACCATATTTACCTTTTTATAAGTCATTTTACATTTATGTTACATCGGATTACATTTGACATCAAAAATAAAACCTTTTTTAGTCCTCATTTTGTAGCCCTTATTTTTGGCGATCTGCATAACCTGACTCTGAATAAGCATAACTTTTCCTGCATAAATATTAATGCTAAGTTTGGACTCAGGTCAGCAACAGTGAATATGGTGCACTAATTTTTAGGTATGTTGAGCTATTCTAATGACATCTTCACTAAGATGAGTAAGATCGATGTAAACTTGGAATAGCATAGGCTTCTACACTGCTTTGCTAAGAAGTGAAAATGTTTTATAGGTGAAGTGAATTGTCGTATACAGTAAATCAGTTAACGATCCTACTTCTGAACCCTGTGGGACACCATGCAGGATAGATTTTTTCCACCTACAGTAGTTAACCCACAGGGTGTTTGTTCTTGAGAAGGAATATGGGGTTGCCCATTAAATAGCTTTATTAGTTTACCAGTTACCAAGCTGAACTTGCAGAATATTTTATTGTAGTTGTAAAAATGTTGTTGATGGTTTTTCCAAATGATGCGTTAAAGACTGATTTAACAGCACTATTAAATCAAGAAAATATCACATTCGTCTTTGCAGTTTGAAAATCTCTAGAAACACCTTCACACACAAGGTGAGCAGGTGTGGGACAGTCGATGAGTGAGCACTGTGGCAGCTAATATTTTATGGTGACTCACTCTCTAAAGTTGACTCGGTTGACTCTCGGCTGAAGTTCCTCATACAAAGTGAGATTCAGTGGGGCTCTGATTCTATCATCACCTACAGTCATCCAAAACTGGGAAAAGACCTCAGATGTATTGGAGGCAGAGCCACACCTTGTCAGGGAATCATAGCGTCTCACACCTCTACAAGTCTGGTTCTCGTTCGATAGTCAGAGTCGGGCTGTCTCTGGTGCTGAAGTGGTACGTGATGCTCACAGACTAGACTCCTCTTTGGTCCGTCTTTAGCTTTGTTCTCGCTCTCTTTTCCTGTGTCACCATGGACCCTGGTGCATCTCTTGAGACAAAACATCATCTGGATCCCACAAGTCATTTCCCATTTTGCATGTCATGTACCATGGAAAGGGCACAGCTCTCAAAGGAGCCTAGCCGTTTTTTTTTTTTTTTTGCTATCCCTTTGCTTCCCTAGATGATAAACAGCCATATTATTTCAGTAAAGAATGCTTGGTAGACCTGTTAGCCCTTCCTTAGCATCCCTGTCACAGAGTCTAGAGTATGTGCTATTCGATGATGAGGCCCCGTGGAGAACTTCTCAAACAGGGGTACCAGGAGGATTATATTATTCACTCCAGTGTTCTCTCTCTCTCTCTCACACACACACACACACACACACACACACACACGCAAACACTATCTCCGTCTTTCCCTGAGGCCCCGCTGAAAGATGGCAGCCACTGGAGAGTCTCTGATTATATTGGGCTACCTCCTGCACACTCGGCCCGTCTCTTTGCGTTAGCTCTGGGAGATGAGATGGCGTGGCTGTTTTTCCTCTCTATAATCACTCTCCAAGATTATGCTAGCTAGAATGAGCACATCGCCAGCACAAATGGGCTTGTGCATAAAAACAGCCTTTAACATGGTCATGCTCAGGAAAGGCACCTCTAATTTTGGACTGTTATTTTCCATACCAAGTCAAATTGTGCTCTTTTCTTTAATTTATTTTGTCTAATTTAAAAATAGAGGGAGATTGTTTGCTTGTTTTATTTGGGAGAAAAAACCCTGATGTCAACTGTCACTGTCAGCATGGTCTGTGAATTCAGTTCCTCAACCTCAGCTACCTCAGTTCATAACCTTTCTCAACTAAAGATATGCAGCGTACAGTTTCTTTCGTTCTTTTTTTTTTTTTTTTAATTCCACCACACTTTTTTTTTTTTTTGGTTTGTACCTGACTGTGATATTCTCTAATGAATTTAGTTGGTTCTTGTTCTTCCCAAAATATAAACACACTGGTAGCTTAATTTAAACCAATGCAACCTTGACCACGCAGTTACTAAGGATGAATGTATAAATGCTGTACTTTCATTCTAAAGCACATGGTCTCTGTTGATCCCACTTCAAATCTGACCACTTGATCGTGCCTGCATGAAACTGATAACCTCCCGCTCATGAGACTTTTTTCTTGCTTCCTCATTTTTCAAACAGATTCCCTGTGAATGTTTCTGGCAAGCTTTCTTTTTAAACAAAAGTGTGCCTTCTGTTTGTGTCTGTATTTGAATCAGTTTAGAAAACATTAGCTGTTCACCCCAAATAATGTATAGTCCAAATGTACTTTCGCAAATGCCTTTAAGTCAGTGGACTTTATGACAGTGTCTGTTGTACAAAGCATTATGTAAATGAAATGCAGGTGTGCTAGCATAGCAAGTAGCATTGTTATTAATATGGCAGGTGGTAAAGGTGAAAGGTTTGGGAGATTAAAAAGGGGTAGAGCTCATTTCAGGGTAAATGACGCTGTGGCAGCGGCAGGGTCATTGATGTTAATTGCGACCCCTGTGTGCTTAATGAGATTCATCTGCTCTGTGAAGATCTTAAAACTGTGTTCATGTTCGTGCTCTGACAAATTCTCTTCTTTCACCCACTGTTAGTGTGTTCTATATGAAACCAGTAGTCTTTGCTCTGTTAAAGCTTTTAGACTGCACACCTCATAACTGGCTTCAGAGTCTTTATTACTGCCCTTATTTCGCACATTTTGAAAACCAAGAGTACCAGCTAGGGAGAAATGGCACAAATACCTGGTTATCATCCGACATGAAGCATACTTATCCAGTGTAAGTGGCATCAACAGTGGTTCATTAGAACTTTGGTCCCTAATAGCGTGTAAGATATTGACTGAAGAAAGCGATAAGATATTGATTGAAGCAGGGATAGCTTTATTAACATGGATATGTGAAATATCACCTCAGAACACACCTCAGGTTGTGGGAGAGACACATAATAAGACCAATTTAGCACCACTAGTGTTCCTGTCATAAAAACCTGTGAAAATATAAAGCCCTTGAAAAGCCCGATCCCTGCACTTCATCATCCCTGCAGGAACCAAGGAGCCAGAAAAGAACTGCAGCTTATTTGTACTGCGCCTTAAAGGCCTGTCATATTCTGTTCAGATATTCACGTTTAGTTCGGCAGAACTGTCACTGTCACTTTAGCTCTTGTATCTCAGCCTCCTGTTATATCTGTCTCCTTCTTGTTTTGTCTCTGTCTGTTTAACAAGTCTTACACAATCATCCTTCGGCTCAATTCATTATTTCCTATTTTTCCTGGAAATGAAAAAGTGTGGGTCATGGACCTGTCAAATGTAAAAAGTTATGTAAAATAGTTAACGTTCACCTTTACGTTTAAATAAAATGTTCATTTCTCTTAGATACAGTAGTTAGAGAGATTTAGTTCTGGCACTAAAATCCAAATATACTCTTTAGTTCTTTAGTTTATCTCTTTAGAAAGCTAGAACCATTAACTATCCCAAGAACCCTTAAGGAAACCATTTTTTAAAGATATAAATAATATCAGAACCTGAGGCTCAAATAAACAGGATTCAGGTCGCCTGCTCCACAGCAACCTCCGAAAAGGCACATTTTTGTGCTCTGATATCAACTTTGACATGATTCTTAATTCTGATGCATTAATTATCCCTTTTTATTCCAGAGTCTACCATACAAGTGAATGAGCCGTCACTGGAAAAGAACAAGTGCTTTAAAATAAACCTGCGATTTGAATTACAGCCAGAATTGCTATCAAAACTGCAGTTAAAGAAAATCAGTCAACACCCGACCAATCAGATTTGAGAATTCAACAGTACTGTGGTATAATCAATGTTGATGAACATCCAGTGTCTGCTTGTCAGTATTAGTGACTAGTGGATGGTTTCTGTGAAAGCAGTCTGTGAGTTAAAGAGGCAGAAAAACAGACAATATATTAAAAATACATTATATATGGGGAATTGAATCATTTGATATTTTTTATACACACTCCAGAAAAAGACAAAACTGCCTGAAAATAATATAATATAGATTGTTTAAAATGCAAGGAGCTGGCTGACTGTCAAATACCTCAGCTGGCTTATGATGTTAAAGTAGATGGTGTTTCAGGTAAAACTGAGGGATCTAGTGAAAGTAATCATTATCTCTCCTTCTCAGAGAAGGAGAAATGAGAATTCATTCAATGGAAAATTGTAAATGAAACCCAATGTGTGTCATGTTTGAGTTAAAGTCCCAGTTCTTTTTTTTTTTCTCTGAAATTGGAACGGATCGCTGTCGATACGCCTTATTGCACACTGTCCATAAATTGGGTCTTGCCTTTTTCTAAAGTTATCCATGCTATGCAATTAGATATGAAGTCTATGCGCAACGCTGCTCTTGTTCATTCATGCAGTTCTCTCTGGCTCTCTCTCCTAACTCACTAACCCCTCCAGCAGCCTTTTCTGTATTTGCTAGGCATTCCCATGTTCTATTTGCACATAATAGGGAAACCACCCGCTAGATTTAATAGTAGCCTTCCTGCGCTAGTGTTTGCACTGGAGAAAGGCTGTAATTTGTAAAGCCAGCTGTTAGCGCGTGTGTACACGCTGTCTGCTGCAGTACAAGAGGGGGTCGTCGACTGCCAAAAGGGGTGAAAATGAAAGCTGAGCACGCCTTGCTGTCACTTTCCTTGGAGAATGAATATTGAATGGGACATGGCAGGTTAACATCATCAGAAACACCACGGGACTGTTTTGGAGCGTCACTGCATGCGCCATTTTGCATGCCTCAGAGCATGTCCATTATGTGCAGAGAACTAGAAGAAGAAGCCTTGTCACATATTCATTACAGCACAGTGAAATTCTTTTTTCACGTATCCCAGCTAGCATATCCCAGCTAGCGTATCCCAGCTAGAGCACAGCGTCAGCCATTATACAGCTCCCCTGGAGCAGACAGGGTCAAGGATCTTGTTCAAGGTCCCAACAGTGACAGCTTGGCATTGCTGGGGCTTGAATCCTCGCCCTTCTGATCAGTAACGCAGAGCCTTACCCGTTGAGCCGCCACTGCCCAAAAGAAAGGCGCTGTTCTCGGTTGCCAAACCCCCGGAACAGCGCCTTTCTAAAACTAGTAGGAAATCGAGTTTCCTTCAGGGTTTCTTTAAAAAAAATGTGTAAAAAATCATTCTCGTACTTTGTCATGGTACATGTTTAGCTATGACTGACAGTATTTTAAATGTGTACTAACAGTGGGGTTTTTTTTTTTTGTTTGTTTTTTGTTTTTTTTTTTTACATTAAGGGCTCTATTTGCTGATATAATGCAGCGTAGTGCTAATTTGTTTGGCGCTAAGCCAATTTTTTCCCTTTTGTCTTCAGTTGCCTTTTTCTCCATGGTTAGATATGCACAACAGGGGGTGTGGCATTTGAAATTATCTTTGAGATGGTAAATCTGAAACATCACCTCGCATTGTAAGAGAGAAACATAATAGGACCAATTTAGCACCACTGGTGCTAGAGACAGTGCCTGTCATAAAACCTGTGAAGATATAAAAGCCCTGAAAAGCCCAGTTCTTGCACCTCATCATCATCCCTGCAGGAACCAATGAGTCAGAAAGACCTGCAGCTTATTTATACTGCGCTTTACAGATCTAAAATATTCACGGCAGAACTGTCACTGTATTTCTTGTTTCTCTTTAACGCCTTTCTTTTCGTTTGTGTCTTTGGTGCAGTGGGAATTTGAAACCTACTTCTTGTTCCAAAAGCTGATGTAAATGCTATTCCCATAGGGGCATATTCAGAGTCTGCTACTTTAGTCCAAAAGTTACGTCAACATTTACGTGGGAAAGTTATTCATATAAGTTACTCATAAATTTCACCTTGACATTGTGGCTACATCAAACCTTCAGCTAGGGACACTAGACTATAGCGCTTCTCACGCAAGCCAATATTACACAAGATCAGAATCGTCCAAGGTCTAAACACTGATATTTTTGCAAATATTTCTAAAAAGATATGCTAATACAAAACAAAATGTGAGTAGTAGAAAATAAAAGTTAAAGTAGTTATGCTATAAATGTTTATAGCAGTGGCCAGTCTGGACAATGGGAAATTCATTGCCAAGTAGGGAACAAGATAATAGAGTTAACCAGAGCAATATCACACTTCAATATCTACCTCAGCTTGCATATTCTCAAAACAGGTTAGGCCCAGGTTAGACTTTCTTTTTTGTCAAGTGAGACTTTTTAATTTGTTTGGAGGAGAATTCTGTTTTTCATCACAAACTAGTGGTGTAATTGATTGATTGCAGGAGCTGATTGGTTTGGGAGGCTGTGTAACTGATTAAAATGGACTTGGACACAGGCAAATCGAAAGAGTTCCAGAACACAATCTGGTCCCTAAAGGAGTGTGTGTGTGTGTGTGTGTGTGTGTGTGTGTGTGTGTGTGTGTGTGTGTGTGTGTGTGTGTGTGAGTGAGACAAACCTGACAGAGGGACGTGAAGAAGGCTATTTGCTGGGATTAGTACTTAATGAAAACTAGCTGTTTTTTTTCTTTACAATACATCTGTGCTACCGTTTATTTTCAGGAAAGAGGACGAGGCAGTTGATGGAGGCATAAACACTGCAGTCTGTTTTACATGAAGCGACTTGATTGCGTTTCAATTTAACATGCAAAACAATTTTTGTGTGTGTTAATAGATCTATTTTTTTTATTTTATAGCTTGTAGTGTGATGCGCTCCAGTATGACCAATTATTGCATCTTAACCATCTTGGAAAAACACAAGGAGCAGTGGATTTCCATCATGTTTGCAAGTGTGCCAGCTGCTGTCAGGCTACAGACACTTATAAGAGATTGAAAGCGCTAATATTTACACTGAATTTATATATAACGTGCCAATCCCTGTTTCACTGCTAGTTTGAAATAATCACCACTGCCATGATGGTTATGAAACTAAATTTTTCTGCCTGTTGTACTCAGAAGTTATGGCTGTGAATGCAGGAGTTTTTCTGCCTTGTTCTTTCTTATTCTGAAAGAAAAAAAGTTCAAAGAAAGAGCACATCATACTTTTTCGTCAGCGTTAGACTCAAGCAGAAGTCTGTCCGCTTTAGCCAGAGGGCTCACTAACGCACACAGGTCTCCCTAGAACACATGACATGAGTGTTTAATCAAACTTGAGTTTTATCTGGGGGCTGTGTGTGTGTGTGTGTGTGTGTGTGCGTGCGTGCATGTGCGCGCGTGTCTATGCGCCTTTAAGGTCTACACGTGACGGAAGAACAGCTCTGCTCAGCTGTAGACTTTACTGCTGGAGATACACACACACGCACATTTGTCTAACTAGCCTTGCGAGGACCTTCCATTCACATAATTATTAATGCAGCTAATTAATGCTACACCCAAATCTAGCTCTAGTAAGAAAGCAGTTTTCCTTGTGAGGATCAGTCCAGAATGTCCCCAGAAGGTCAAAACTGTCACATATTCCTGTCCTTGTGGGGACATTTGTTCCCCACTAATATATAAAATCAAACACACACAGTATTATACATATGTAATGTATGTGTAGGTGATGTAGGTGATTTAGAAAAGAGAAAATAAGAGAAGATAGATTAATAGACAGATAATAAGCAGTTATATATTTCATAGTACACTCATTTAGCACCACATGGTGTTTAATTCAGGAGCCTAATTT
>CM040977.1:28385580-28397064 GCA_022985145.1 Pangasius djambal
AAAAAAAAAAAAAAAAAAAAAAAAACTAAATATTTCTTTAAATATTGCAAGAACCGTCAGACTGTTAGAAGATACCATATGGAGCAAGAACCAATAGACTGTTAGGGGCAGGAGCCATTAGACTGTTCAAACACGGCAGAAGTTGAAATTGAGCTCTAGTGTGTGTGTGTGTGTGTGTGTGTGTGTGTGTGGCTGGGTAGACTAATCTTGTTTGGTGATTTTTTTGCTCTCCCACAGTTAAGTTATTAAGAGGGCAATAGGTCGACCTCCCATGATATTACAGCTGCACTTCCCCCAACCTGAAAACTGAATAAATACCGAGTCAGGATTGATTGACGAGGTAAAAGTCACGCAAGTGTCATCTTAAATTTGATTGACGAAACTGCCAATTCTGGTATAGAAGCCAAGGCTGATGAAAAACCAATGTGTTTAGGGTTTAATAAGGTCTACCATTTTTAATTGTCATGAAAAAAAAAAAATTGGCTTGTTTAAAAAAAAAAAAAAAAAAAAAAAAAAAAAAAAAAAAAAAAAAAAAAAAAAAAAAAAAAAAAAAACAATTATGCAATTACGCAATGGTGCTGCCAAAGCACACAGTCTTATTGGTGTCATGGCTTTTATTGCCTCAATTTGTCCTAAATGTCACACAGAGAGAAAGAGAGAGAGAGAAAGAGAAAGAGAGAAAGAATATGATATTAATAAACGGTAGAAGAGGGAGAGTCCTAGATGTCTATATGAATAAACGCACACAGTGATCCTGAGCTGTCTCGTCTTCTCCCATCCAACTTGATGAGATGCATTCAGTTATCTGCAGGGAACGTTTTAATAAATGTCGGAATAGTACCACTTCTGAAGCAATTAATCAGTACTATTAAGAAGGTTTACATGCACAAGTTGATTTTCAGTCCCATGATGTCTTGGTAAGGACAGAAGATGATTAATAAACCATATTACTAGAATAGCATCCTGTATTCTCATTTTTCTTGTGTGTGCCATATTAGCTCTGCTGCAAGACGTAATTCTATGTCTGGCATTTGCATCTAAAGACTGCTGATGTTCACTATCAACATGAGGACCAAAGAAGTGTCACTGCCAGTGAGGAGGATCATCATGAGACTGAAAAATCTGAATGAATCATAATAAATTACAATATATTAGAAACCTATCCAAAAACATTGGTAAGCCCTGGGAAAAAGGGAAACATTACTAGTTGTTTAACTACTACTAGTTAAAAATGCATTTAATAGTCTGTAGAGTTCGGGGATTCTTTTTTATGGGCAGATGAGACAAGGATTAGCATGTATAAGGGTGAAAGTGTGCACGTTCTCTCCATGTCTGCACTGTGTGCATCGTAATGACCTGAAGATAAAGCAGAAGTGGACAGTTTAAGATTGGAAAAAAGTCACCTTGTCTTTTTCCATTCTTCAGCTATCCAGTTTCGGTGAGCTTGTGTCCATTGTAGCCTCCTGTAGGTTAGTGTGTATATACATAGAACAATTCATATTTGTCATAGGACTCCCTGACATGCCACAAGCAAGCAATATGGTTTGATAGTTGACTGTTTTAGCAGAATCTCCTGTTAATGACTGTGTGGCTGTATGGAATAGGTGTAACACTTAATTAAATCTCTGTTTTTCACTCCTGTAAGAGAAGCCAGTGTCATACATACCCACAGTACTGTCATTTAACCATATGCTTCTGAGCTCCTTCGAAATGTTAGACGGGTGGTTAAGTTTATTTTGTTATTTTATTGCTGTGTGGTTGTGTAAATGTGAAATTTAACCACATGGGTTGATTTAAGGAAAAGGTTTTTAAGGTGGCCCACCTGCCAATAGAGTTTAAGTGTACCACCTCATCATGAGGTAGCGTCATGGCCTGGGCATGTGGCTGCCAGTGGAACTGCTTCACTGGTCTTTACAGGTGATGTGACACCTGATGGCTGCAGCAGGATGAATTCTGAAGTGTACAGAAGCACAGAACTGCTCAAATACAGCCAAATGCATCACAGTGGCCAGCAGGTCATATTGACTTAATGTCATAACTTTAAAAGGTTCTCACTGCCAAAAAATGGAATGGTCTTGACATAACCTGGACCTCAAATGAGTCGCTGTACACTTACTGAAGATCAAACTGAAAAATTAAAATCCTTCTACAGAAAGCAAAACAAAAAACAAAAAAAACAACTGATGGCTACATTACAGAGCATCACCAGGAAAGATTACATCAACTGCAAAGAATAAACCAATTATTACGCACACCAGTTTTAATTATGATTTTATCACTATAGATTTGTATAAAGCTTGCTATAATCCCTGCATGGATCAGTATAGAAATATGTCTGATATGCAAATCCTTATATCTGACAGTGTGCATTTTATCATCAAGGTCATTTCAAACTCAATTTTATTAATAGGTGCAGAAACACTGATCTAGTAGAAGTGTTCCCGAAACTTAGAGCACTTTAGTGATTTAAAAACAAACTGTGAAATGAAGTGTGTGTACTTACTCAGTGTGCCTTGTGATTACTGCACCCGCCGTTAATGAGCTGCTCATCCCTGACACTCACCTTCGTTCATTTCCCAGATGCTAATAAAACTGATACTGATGATGTTCCGATGGACAGCCAGGTAGACCAAGGTGAGCCGACGATGCTTTTTCAAAGTGCAGGTGGAAAATTTGTCTTTTTTGTGAGTGAATGTAAAATATGTAATTACAAGTACAGTGGGTTTGGAAAGTATTCAGACCCCTTCTTTTGCACACTTTGTTGCGTTGTATTGCGTTTAAATCGGATTAATTGACTTTTTTGGACACCATTTTACAGACAACGATCCATAATTACAAAGCACAAACAATAGATTTAAAGAAAAGCAATTATTTATTAAAAATCAAAAATCTCTTATTTAGATATGTATTCAGACCATTGTTTTTTCAGTACTTTGCGAAGCACTTACGGCAGCAATTAGTGTCGAGACTTCTTGGGTAGTCTCAACAAATCTTGCACACCTGCACTGACCCTATGCGTTTTCATTTTCCAGATGTTGAGATGCTGAGCCAGGGAGGTAAGTTGATGTTGCTTTATTCACACATCAGGGCAATCTCAGACTCTCAGTTTTTTGGAGCAAGTTAGATTTGTTTGATGTTATAGATGTAATTTATCTGAAAAATTATTGATATGTTTCTACCTGTAGTGACTTGCCTTGAAAACAAATAAAAAGACTTTAAAATGTATTCTGTATTCTGTATGAAGCAGTCATCTATTTAAAAGGTCTTGCTGCTGCATTCGTTAATTTGTCTGTATTCTTTTTAAGTAAATCAATGAACACTGTATTACAATAATCCAAGCAAGAGAAAACAAAAGCAGACTATTAAATGAGCAGAACGTTTACAGGTTTGCGCAGGAGATGCACGATCCTGCAGGCGCAGTGTATACAGGAGTGTATGCACAGATTGAGACTCCAGTGCTGAGTTCCAAAGTGAACAGCAAACCTCACCTCAGTACACACTAGCCTCATAATTATTATACAGTATGTTTCAGCAGTGTCAACGATTTTCTCCTGTGAATTTTGGGTTTTAATTCCAGCTTGGAAGCCTGATTAGATATTGATCCAAGAAGCTCCATGGTGGAATTACACACACTGTTCTAATGACAGAAGAATAAGAAATGTGTGTAAGATCTGGCTAATGAAACGGTGTGCTTCTTGTGATTTTCTTTTCTAATTATAGACGATGTGGACGATCTTGACACACCAAGCCAGCAACCAGGTATTATAATGACTACTCCAGGTGTTATTTTCTAAAGTACATGAATTTGAGGTGCCTTTTTTTCTTGTTTATTGTCAGTGACTGGTTAGGAGACTAGAGCTCTATTTTCATGCACACACGAGTAATATTATGGTGTAACTCCAACATTGATGGTTGTGTGTGTTTTTTTTTATGGTCAGAAATTAAAGCACTTTAACATTTCTGTCCCATTTCCTACAATGGGGTTTTGGGGATGTAAACTACCTTTCTATTCCCCTAACAGGCTCATTTACCTCAAACTACTAAATAGGTATCAACTGAGTACTTTATCAGTACTAAATATCTAAATGACTAAACATCTCAGTTGTGATTATTAAATATGAAGTAGACAAAACAGCTAACCAAGTGCACCAAATTTATTGCTATCATGGTGATGGACAAATCAGTATCCTTGGTGCCCAGGACATGTGTGTTTCAGAACATTCACAGATTATTCCTATAGATATTGTTAACCAATCCAAGGTTTCTAAATTTATTGTACAATTCTTAATACTTGATGTGTGTGTGAATGTGAAGGGATTGTCTGGAGTTGTCAAACCATTTTTGTTGCTTTCATCTGTATACAATGAACAAGTAATTAACAAACATGCTACTACTAACAAGCTATCAACCTAAAACACTAAGAAGAAGCAGAATAAGAAAAAGCTAACCTAACACCTCATAATTCTTCCAACTGTGCCTTTAAAAGCTGTATTCTAAAAGTGTTCCAGATACATGTAATTCTGAAATTTGACTTTCAGGGATTTATATTTAGGGCTCTGAATTTTTCAAATCTGAAATCTCAGGGTTTGGATTTTTAAAAATCTTAACTCTTACCCCTATAGCAATTTCAAAACAAATGAAAAAAAAAAAAAAAAAAAAAACAGATTCAAAATGTAGATGGTGTAACTACACCACAGGAAAAAAAAAAAAGAATTTATACATTTATATACATTTTGAACATTATATTCAGATGTTCAAAATTTATATTCAAATACTTTTGTCTGCTTTCAAGCTCCATAGTGGTCTAGCTAATGAATTTATGAATTCATTCCACCCCCGCATCAAAAAGATAAGGAATTAACTGTTACACACACTGCGTCTAGGAAACTAACATGAATGAACATCTACTAAAATCCACGAGTAAACAGAAAATGTATTTGTTCTAAGTTTTGTCAGTCAGTGTGTTTCTGACACTTTACATTTGAGACAGAATTTCAACATAAAGAGCACAGGGGTGTTAATGTTTATACACACACACGATTTATGTGCAGCTCTTAAATCCACCTCTTAATGCTCATCATCATAATGTAAACACTTCAGTGTTTTTATTTTATCCTGTAAGGATCAGCTATGAACACATCTCACTACAAGCCGGGAGAGTGTTTCTAGGACACAGTCAATACTGAGGAAATGGGAGATGCACAGAAGTGATTGTGTTATCTGTTTAATGAAAACACACACACACACACACACACAAAAATCCTGCTCATCTATAAATGTTTCACCCGCACATTTTAGCCTTAGTCATTCACACTTTCTCTCTTTTTTTTCTCTCTCTCTCTCTCTCTCTCACACGCACACACACACAGGAGTAGCTCCTCATCCCTCAGGGCATTTGACTTATAAGAAGGAGCCATTACTGTCAAACTCCGAGGCAAGAGTCTCAAATGCTGATCCCATCTTCACTGTCTTCCGCTGTTCTGCTCCATGCTACAGTTTCACATTTACATACCTCGAAGCAGCAGCCTGTGTGTTTTTTCCTCCAATGTGATTTAGTTTTACTCTCCCAGCATTGACAGCCGTGTCACCATCACCATCCTCAAGTGCCCGTTTCTTGGATTTGCTTTCCGGCCAACAGAAGCAAAACTAATGTTCATCTTGGCCCAAGCCCAAAAACAGGCACTCTTTGCAATTATACTGCAGAGAGGAATAAAAAGAAAAGTAAGGGAGAGGCCAGGTGAAACAGCACTGCGTAAAACAGAGCCACATTCTCAATTTGGCATGGAACACCTGCACACCATGTTTAATGATGTGTGTGTGTGTGTGTGTGTGTGTGTTTGTGTGTGTGTGTGTTTTCAGCTGATAGATGAAGAGTTCTCCTAATTCATCCATGAATTAGTACCTACATAGGGCCTTTTGAACACATTCATAAGCATTGCATAAGTCTTTTTTAAAGAACTGCTGAAGAGTTTATGAAAAGTTTGTCAGAACTTGGGAGGTTTATGTGCCTTTATGTGTACATGGAAAGCAGAAGAGAGAGAAACCATCAGTTAACTTTTAGGTAGGCTAATCAAGATTGTAATTGTAATTGTTTATACTTACTTACTTGCATGTTACTGGTTTATATTTTACTAACAATGCATTCCTGACACTTTCTAAAAGATGCACTATAATGGCCAAAAGTATGTGGACACCTGACCATCACACCCATATGCGGTTCTTCACCAAACTGTTTCCACAAAGTTTTAAGCACACAGTTGTCTACAGTGTCTGTGTATTTTGTAGCATTAAGATTTCCCTTAAGTGGAACTAAGAGGTCCAAACCTGTTCCAGCATGACAGTGCCTCTTTGGACAAAGTGAGATCAATGACGACATGGTTTGCTGAGATTGGTGTGGAAGAACTTGCGTGTTCTGCACAGAGCCCTGACCTCAACCCCACTGAACACCTTTGTGATGATTTGGAACAATGACTGCCCCCCCCCAGGCCTCCTCACCCAACATCAATACCTGACCTCACTAATGCTCTTGTAGCTTTATGGGCAACTCCCTACAGCCACGCTCCAAAATCAAGTGGAAAGCCTTCCCAGAAAAGTGGAGGCTGTTATAGCGCCGAAGGGGGGGACAAACTCCATGTTTTTGGAATGGACACACAGGGGTGTGATGGTCAGGTGCCCACATACTTTTGGCCATATAGTATGTATGTAAAATATATATATATATATATATATATATATATATATATATATATATATATGGTGCTTCATAATAAAGTTATAAATGCAGATTTGATCACCATTTTAGTTTTTAAATAATACATTTTACTTTATTTATTGTAATTGCTTCATAAATGAATTCAGTTTTCTAGGAATAGTTCTGAATGTAAATGGGCCAGCATGATGTCAGTTGAAAAGCATTCAGTTCCTCTTTGTATAAGTAGTAGATTTAGATAATCCATGTCTCTAATTTCAAGGTACGGTGAAAGATGGACACTTCACAGAGGACCGCTCAATACTGAGTAAACGCAAAATAACAACCAAGATAAGATTTTAAAAAGTACAGTAACAGTCTCAAAACAATCAGCTGAGAGTTTGTTTCTAATAAAAGCAATGTACTTCATATAAGTGTTTGGATTTGGATATAACCTTTACATCTCTTACTCCAATATTGCTTTATGAAAGATTTATGCAATGCTTATGAGCGTGTTATTAAGGCCCTATGTAGCTGCATTTCAAATAAAGTGTTACCTAATCTCCTGATCTAATAACTGAAATCTGAAATTTTGTTGTTTTAAAAAGAGCTGTTTTGCTGTGTTCTTTTTTTTCAAAGAAACCTGCACTTCAGCGCCTGAAAATCCTGCAAAGGAAATAACTACAGAACGAAGTGGCCCCGGTAAGATTTGCTTTTGAAATATTTCCAAACACTTGTAAGTGATTATTAATGGTGCTATAAAATTTGCACAGCATGATAATTTGGTCTAGATACATCACGAAAAACAAAAAGAATTGTTCTGCTTTCTTAGAATTAAAGTAAGCATCATGTTGTCTTTATAAGATAAAATGAGAGTGGCACACTGAGCCAAAAAAAAATTAAAATAATAACAATCAAAAATCAGATAGTTGTTTGGTTTAGTTTCTGGTAAGCAGTGGCACATTTTGTATGTTTGACAGCCGTTGTGTATAAGGTATAGAAGTGCTCGGAGTTTCTGCGGGGTAGCAGTGTAACGTGGTTACAGCAGTAATGGGGTCTCCTACTCTGAGAAGCAGAGGTTTCTGTAGTATGATTTAGGGCGGGTCCAAAGTATGGATCTCGGGAAGTTTCTGTGGTGTCCCAGCCAGACAAAAAAGTGATGAACCACTGGAGTGAGGAACTTGGTGAACAGCGATGAACGGAAATGGATTTTAATCAGCATTTTGAAAAAGTTGGTGGTGAGGTAACCATCTGATCATACAGCATGACTAACAGTGATGTCGCTAGTGGTTATACTCCTGACTTTGAGCCTGTATATACGTCCATACAGCTGTATTTTGTATGCACTCTTAATATCAACTTGACTTTGTTTTTATCCTACAATAGCGCAATATTGTTCAGTCCAGTTCTGTTTGTTAAGAATTTCAAGCCAAAATCATTGTTTCATAAGAGTACTGGATCCAGCCATGCACAAACTACGCACCATTAATGACTACAGTCCAGACATACGTTTGATTTATACACGGTAGGGCCAAGGTAACCTAAAGGTCCAAATCCTGTTATCCTATCCTGATTGTAAAGAGTGAGGAAGTATTGTAATTCATACAATATTTGCCACAAGAAAAGCTATGAGCCCTAAACACACCACAAATGAGTACGAGTTAGTTTGTATGAAGTTCTTACAAATTTAAAATCATCACACCATGACAACATAATACGTTAGGTAATGACCCCAAGTGATAGATGGTTTTGTTTTCTTCATTTAAGATAGATGTGTGCGTGTCGTGACTGACTGAGTGTGTTGGACAGCGCCATTGTGATCTCCATTAACATTATCAAACAGCACCAGTTTTTTTTTGTGTGTGAGTGTTCCATGTTTTCCATTTGCATGTTTTCTCACCTTTGCCTGTGCGCATGCAGTGCAGAATGGATGGCCTTCACCACTGCCACATAATCCACTCAGGAGTACACACAGATGTTAGCTGGAACCCCACAGATGAATCCTGCATCCCATTTGTAGTGTGTGTGTGTGTGTGTGTGTGTGTGTGTGTGTGTGTGTGTGCGTGCGCGCACTCTGCCAGAAACAGCATGCTTAAACCCAATGCAATTAAAGACATTAGACTGAACCAGCTGCTTCATCTTTCTCCTAAAATTAACTTGTGTAATGTGTAGGCTTTAGTAGTAGGTCAGCTTTTTCATCTCTATTCAGAATGTCATTTGTAATTCATAAGATGTCAACAAGGGACGAACAATTACAAGAGTATTTAGTGGCACTCTGAATAACACGAACTGTGAATCTCAGGCTTTTGACTGAAACCCTGAAGCAGTGAGAAGCAGCAGCTGAGCTCTTAGTGTATAAAAATCACTATTAGTCTATAATTTAGCCAAAGTGCAGGTGCAATTTTACACACGCAAATCTCAACATGATTTTATTCACAAAAAAAAAAGTAAAGCCAAAGGACTGAAATTATAATGATTTAACATTTTAAGCTGTTTAAAATAGGGAAATGCTCAATATGTATCTATTCTGTTACACTTTATTCTGCACCCTGAAGCGTATTAAATTAGTTTTTATTAAAATACAGTGAAAGAAAATAAGCTTTAGGCCATTTTTGGTTTTATTATTTAACATACTGCCAGTGCATATAGCCACTTCAGATTTACATACATAATGTCTTTTGACTTATTTGTTAATATTTTGTTAATATTTATGAAGTACAAAGTGTGTATTCATAAGCATAAACAAAGATAAGTGTCAGAAAGGTAACTGATTTTGGAAAGGAAAGGGGTGGGTGGGGGTGCGAGTATTCAGACACCACAAATTACCAGGTACTTTGTTGCAAAGCACTTACGGATTTGAGATGTCTGCGGTAAAAAGTCATTTACTTTTTTCAGTGTTGTGGTTCAATTACGGCCAGTTCCTCTTGGCAATCTTCAATTCCCCAAGCAATAAGAAACGTATAAGAAATGTAGTATTTACAATACAGAATCACTCAGTATATTCCCAGTATACTGTATCAATATATATGAAAATATATGAAATTATCTTTACAGTTATGAAAACATTAGGCCACATTCAAGGCATTCTGGCACGACATAGCTAACAAGCTATCATGTCTCTAGGAGAACAAGAGTTGTCTACATTTTTTGTTTGTTTGTTTTATTTATTTATTTATTTTTTAAGTAAATTACCTGTGTGACTTACTGCAGTCTAGCTTTATTTTGTAAAATGCCATAATATGGGAGATTAAAGCACAACGTGTAAAGACACAACAATGTAGTACACATCTGCTTATGTACAGTCAAGACATGTTACTGGGTAATATACTATTTTCCAGACTACAAGTATATTGGCCTTGTATGTATATATATATATATGTGTGTATATATATATGTGTGTATATATATATATATATATATATATATATATATATATATATATATATATATCATTTTTTTGGAGTGTTTTACTCCAGCAGTTAAGAGACATGTTAGAAGAAATTAGCCAGTAACTGGACAAAAATCAGCTAACACAGTACATGTAATGTAAAATGTAAGGTTTTAATGAGCAATCTTGTTAGCCAGTTAGTTTGCTAGTTAGCAAGACTCCTTCTCGATCCTGTACCAACTCTGTGTAAGTACAGAAGTCTAAGGAAAGAAATTGTTCCCGAATTATTCCGCTGTTGAGTCACACTGGATGCACAGCTTGCCATAAGCATGCATCATTAACTACTCTATGCTGTAAGGGTCACACTGACCCATTAGAGTGGAACAGTATTAATACATTTTTTTCAGGCTCAAGTCAATTTATCTAAGAGTTATATGGGGGAAAAGTTTTTTTTCTTTCTTACTGTTATATTGTGGCAATCTTGTCCATGTCATTTAGACCTGAGAGTAAGAAGGAAAAATAATAATGACTGTCTTTAAATGCTGAAGCATGAAAAGAGCGTGGGTGCGTTACTGTACTGAAAGGATTATTGCCAGTATTTCACATTTCCCCCACAGACAGAGCAGAAAACAGATTTTTCAGACCAAAAGAAACCCCAGGCTGGCTGGCCGTGTCAATACCCGGTCACCAAAACATCACAAGACACATTGAGCTTCCGCTCAATGACAAAAGCTTAAATCTTCATCCCGCTAGGGCACACACACGCTCTTGACTCACAGCATGTAGCTATCTAGCTGGAGGAAGCAGAATGTGACAAATCTGAGCTTTAAGTCATGCTGATCAGTCTTGCAAGGGCACTCACCCAATTCCCTCACACTAGGGCAAAGAAAAATTATTCCAAGCAGCCTCAAACTGAGACTATTTTACCGTTTAACACTCATTCTCTGATCAATAAAACCTCCAGTTGGTTCTGAAACAAGTGTGTAGAGCAAGGCGCATGGGTAAGAGTGTGAGAAGTGAGTGTGTGGTTTTTTTGTTTGAGGATCTTGCTAAACTTGCTGCCTCACATGCTGATAAATAGTTATTTATTTCAAAGGGAAAATAACTATACATATTTGTATATAAAATAATATACGATGTGATCGAAGTGTAGACTTTCAGCTTTATTTGAAGAGGTTCCACAAAAATATGGCATTTACCATTTAGGAATTACAGCCATTTTAAGCAAAATACCTCCATTTTCAGGGGCTCAAAGGTATTTGGACAAAGTGACATAATTGTAAGTATAACCATAATTTTAATACTTGGATGAAAATCCTTTGCAGTCAATGACTGCCTGAAGTCTGGAGCCCATGTTCTCAAAACTCACATTCTGAGTTTCCTCCCTGGAGATGCTTTTCCAGGCCAA
>CM040977.1:28397164-28417768 GCA_022985145.1 Pangasius djambal
TGGGTCTTTCTGCCTTCAGTCTTGTCTTCAGTAAGTGAAAAGCAGCTCTATTGGGTTGAGATCAGGCGACTGACTTGGCCATTGAAGAATATTCCATTTCTTTGCCTTCAAAAAGTCTTGAGTTGCTTTCGCAGTATGTTTAGGGTCGTTATCCACCTGCACTGTGAAGCGGCGTCCTATCAGTTTTGTAGCGTTTGGCAGAGAGTATAGCCCTATATCTTGATTGCCCTATATCTTGATATCAAACATCTTGATTGTTTCATTTTACATCTATTGTGGTGGTGTTTAACGACAAAATCAGAAAAAACTCCGTCATTGTCCAAATACTTCTGGACCTAACTGTATATAAACATGTGCATAAAATATTTACATATGCTATTTTTAAGGAGTAAAGTTTTTACAGACAAATAACTGTAGTCTAAGTACTGCTTTTTAAATTTTGTTATATATTGTTACAGACCAGGCACGTTGTCAGAAGCCGATAATTCAGTCTTTGGAGTTACTTATACGTGCATGTGTTTGTATGTTAAAGTGGAGGATGAGAAGTCAGCAGGAGAGAGCGAACCTAAGCAAGAGAAAGAGAAGCATGATGAAAAGAGGGGCGATTCAGAGGAAGGTGCTGCTGGTGCTGGTAAGTTCTCCACTAATTTCACACATAGACACACAGATCAAGACAATATTTCTATTAGCATACAGAAGATTCAGACTGACAAATTTGATATCTAAATAGTCAACCTTTGTTTGGTTGCTTTCACACATTTAAAAATGTGCTCAGAATGTTGATATTTTCACACCCAAAGGTGTGGCTTCTACTTTAATCTGAGCTTTTCTGTAGCATATCTGCTTTGTGTTAGACTCTACATGGCTGTGTGTAGAAAGGCATGCCCTCACTCCTTGCCTTGTTTCTGATAGATAATTCAAACCCAGTCAAAGATATCCCTCTTCTATTCATAAGCAGCATTCAAATTTGTCTCTGGGCACCATTATTAAAAATGATAACTGTAGTCTGGCTGCCTGCTGGCCATGCAGTTTGGATTGGTTGGGTTTGAAGGGGCTAATAAAATAGGCAGAGGCTGTTGGGCTGTTTGAATTATGGATCAAAACAGTTTGAGGACTGAATTAGAATAAGGGTGAGGCAGATTTATCAAATCTTTAAGTTTGTTAATCCTACTTTCCCACTCAAGGAGTTGAGAAGGAGAAGAGTGCCAGAGAGAAGATTGAGAATGCTCCCGCTGATACAAAACAAGAAGATGAGGAAGGTACAATTCCATTTTTTTATTTAGAACTTAGACTTATTCAAGATCTATACATGTACATTTATTTATTTGGACCATGCTGCAGGGATTAACTGTGGGATTTGAACCGACATTTTTTAGTTACTAGTACAGAACTTTTCATTGATGCACCTGATGTCATGAAAAAACTGTACAAATTCAAATAAGCAAGAGTGATGTGATTGGAAGCCGTAAGGAAAGGTACAAACTCTAACCCTGTCCACTCCCAAGAGACATTCCCCAACTGACACACAACTGAAAACAATTGAGCAGTTGAGGGTTAAGGGTCTTGCTCAAGGGCCCAACAGTGCTAGCCTAGCAGTGGTGGGATTCACAACCATCTGATCAGTAGTCCAAAGCTTTAACCCCTGAGTCACCACTCCCACAAATATAATATGTGCTCATAGGTTGTATTGCTCTGGCAAACTGACTTTCTGGCTGCAAAGTTAATTGATTTTCATTGACGGCACCCTCTATTTTGCACCTAATATTGAGGCAAAAATGCAAAACAGATAAACTCTGCTATGTTCATCATGTGAAGAGACAGGCCTCCATTAACACATTACTAAATCTGCCTATGCCTTTATTCTGCATGTTTTTTGTTTGTTTTTTGCAGGTTTGGTCACTTGTACCTTCACTCATTAGCCCTATTTTTTGTCAGGTACAATACAGGTGACTTGGTAGTAGTGTAGCAGTGTTGGTGGGATTTTTAATCATCTTAAATGCACTGTTGAGAAACAGTCCGCCAACCAGTAATATCCAGTAACAACAGTGCTTCTCACACAGGCTGCAGTCCACTCAATGACTCTGCAGCACACAAATTAAAGTGAAGCTCTTTTATCCTGAAGCCACATGTAAATAAATCCGGCTTTGCAAAGGGCGAGAAAAGAAAGAGCTGCAGAATTGAAAATTGAGTCCCGTCTCTCTCAGACAGGTGAAGATTTAAAGTAATGGCCCCAGAGCCCCAGTGGCTTTAAATGAGCTCGGCCTTCGCTCTCTGTTGAACAAAGTGCATCCAGGCCCTGATCATATATTACTGTTTAGAGGACACACCATGTCTTGAACTGTTTGTAGGTTTTTTTTTTTTGTATTTTGTTTAGCTTTTTATCAGATATTGATGATTTTAGGCCACTTGCTCTTGACATAGGTGCTGTGCAGATGTGGATCTTAGATGAATCTTAATTATGTGTGTTATTTTAATGTAGGAATCTTTCACTGGGACCAAGCTGTGATAGACAGGACTGAGTGGTGTGTGTGTGTGTGTGTTTGAGAGAGAGAGAGAGAGCGTGTTGGCGGAGAGGTATAGGGTGTTAAAGTCGAGCTAAGTGTGCGTGGGTGGAAAGCTTGAACAGACAGGAGCGGAAGCAGGCCAGCCACTGGTGACACGTGCACGCACGCTCGCTCGCTCACTCACTCACTCACTCACGTATGTACACACACTTAGACCAGGCTGTCCATATGCCTTAGAAACAGAGATGCTGCTTGGATTTATTCCTTTTATTCATTCTTCTTCTTTTTCTGTCTCTTTCACCCTCTTTTTGTCTGTTCTCACTGCCTGCAGTCTTTGTGTTTGCACTTTTCACTCACTCTCCCACAGGAAGGAACATTTATTGTGCAGGAAAGAAGTGTATATAAAACTTTAATTAACTTGTTTTAAAGAGCCTAAGTAAACATAGTAAAATGTTAGATTAATTTTTATTACACATACTTCTTAGTACATTTTATTTATTTACATTACTATATTTTAGAAAGAAAAACTAACTTTTACCACAACATTACAAGTAATTATAAAGAGAAAGTACAATGTGTCTGTTTAATAAATGAAATTGCTGTAATATATGAGGAGTAAAACACTTTGGACGGACTGTTGTTGAAAAGTAATCAAGTAAGTCTGCCTTGCACCAGGCTACATGACACCACCCCAGCGCTGATTGTTCTCCTCTAACAGGATGCCTCCATATGCGTTATTCCTTACTTGTTTTTAGTTGTAAACTTTGACCAATTGGTCACGACTGTATAACAACGCTATATACACTATTTGGCCAAAAGTATGTGGACACCTGACCATCATGCCTATGTGGTTCTTCCCCAAACTGTTGCCACAAAGGTGGAAGCACATAACTGTATAGAATGTTTTTGTATGCTGTAGCTTTGCAATTTCCCTTCAGTGGACCTAAGGGGCCCAAACATGTTCCAGCATGACAGTGTCCCTGTGCACAAAGTGTGATACATAAAGTGTCCTGCGCAGAGCCCTGACCTCAACCCCACTGAACACCTCTGGGGTGAACTGTAACACCAATTGCACCCCAGGTCTCCTCGCCCAACATGAGTGCCCGACCTCACTAACACTCTTATAGCTGAATGAGAAAATCAAGTGGAAAGCCTTCCCTGAAGAGTAGAGGTTATTATAACAGCAAAGGGGACCTAAACTTGGAATGGGGTGTTCGAAAAGCACATACAGGTGTAATGGTCAAGTGTCCACAAATTTTGGGCCATGTAGTGTAATAACTTGTTCTTATTTTTACTTTAAACCAGTTAGGAAATATGCAGAGGGAATTAATAAACAGATTCTTTCCAATGTAATGAGACTTCTGAAGCAGCATTCTTTAACTGATTGCTTTTATACTAGTCATAGATGAGCTTTAGCTCTGTGCAGTAGTAACTCTACCTGGGTGCCCTGCATTTTTCCCTAAAGCTCAGGGTATGTATGAGTATGAGGCAACACTTTTGTTGCCAAGTAAGTACGTGTTGGATGTTTTTTCCACAAATGCAAATTTCTCAGTTGTTACAGGCCAAGTTTTGTTTTGTTTTTAAATAACAGCATTAGCTAAACTAGGCAATGTTAGCACACTCTCTTGCTCTTTGCCTGAATTTCTTTGTTGAGCTGACTTGGAAAACACAGCTCTCAATCACCTGATGATACGTATAAATATTTTAATTGTATTAGTCCTGTCTATTAAATTCAAACCATCATTGAACCAGGCATGTTTTTTATGTAGATTATACTATAATATACTTTAATATAGATTGTCGAGCCATAGGAAATCACAAATCCTTTACAATCCTAGTGAAATAATGACATGAAGAGTGTAATCTGTGTGCGTGACATCAGAAAATGTTGCTCTTCTTAAATGCCTTCCAACAGCCATTTCTATTTCTAACATCCCGCATGTTTTTAGGTTCTGACTTAATTTTTATGCGAACAGTAGCAAGTAATATCTGGTCAATTGAATTAAAGAGACTGAGTTGACTTCTGACTCTGGAAGCATCTAAAGTGTATTCATGTTATTTCTGTAATATTCATTTCCGATTTCTCTAATGTAGATTTTATAGTGGCCATCTTTGAGATTGGATGTTATTATTACTACTGTATTACTTGCAGTTTTGTGCATGGGTCGTTAAAGTGGTTTTCACATAATTGGCATAAATTCACCACAGCTCTTTCAAATCTATTATCTTCAATAAGATGATCAGTGCAGGCATGCAGAAAGGTCCAAGCACAGCATTAACTAAAGGTCAGATGTTTTCATCTTTTGTGCGATGCTCTACAAATGGAAATGAAAAGGATGTAAGCTATAAGAGTCTCTGGAAATGATGCAAGTCTGTGGGGGGTCTGCAAGGATTTATTTTTGCTTAAAAAGAAGAGAGTTCATTGTGCTGTAATGATTTTGGCTGTAAAGCATATGAGAAGGAAACTTTCATGAGTTAAGTAAATTCTGTTAGTTCCTCCTGATGGTAAGTGAAGCTTTCTTCTGTCTTTCCTGCTTTTTTATATTAATAATAATGTTTGGGTTTTTTTAAAGAACGTAAAGTACTCTCTTTATGTAGTACATATTTTTTAACTGAAGTTAATTGTGGCAAACCTATTTAGTTACAAAAATAGATAGTACATAATTTATACATAATATATATATATATATATATATATATATATATATATATATATATATATATATATAGAGAGAGAGAGAGAGAGAGAGAAAAAAAAAAAAAAAATATATATATATATATATATATATATATATATATATATATATATATATATTTTTTTTTTTTTTTTTTTTTACTCTCTTGATTATATAGTAGTTCTGGCTTTACTGCAACAAATTCATAGCTGTGCTAAAGTACAGAGCTGACCTTAGAGGCCTTGAAATATTTGTGTACTCTTTTGTCTTGTGTCTTTGGAGGGAGTCTCATGTTTTTATATTTATTTCATGAAGCAACAGAAAAACAATTAATTAAAAGAAATTCTTCTGCATATATGCTTCTAAATGGAGCCTTCTGTAATGAAATAAGGTGGATACTTTAGTATTGCATAAAGCAAAGGTCATGGTGAGCATATGAGAGGCAAAGGAGAACAGTAAACATGACTGGAAAACTGAACCCATTTATTTCAAGTAATCCTACACATCAAACATATGCCTGCATTTTGTCCTTGGAGCATGAATACAAATAAGTCACCAGGAAGTGTAGGCAATGTAATCTGCATAATACTTTGAGGTATCTATCAAGAACATTCACAGAGATTTTTGCCATTTATTTCAACATCAGCATTAAACTAAATGGGACCCATTTCCAATCTTGTTTACCCTTCTCCTTTGCCTGCCATATTCTCATCCTTCGATACCTTAGTGGTCCTTTATGCACTATTGAAGTATTTACCTCATTCATTACTGAAAGCCTCATAGATTTCTTTTAATGAACTGTTTTCCTAATGCTTCATTCAGTTCATGAGCTAAGGGAGCCTATCAGTGTACAACTGATGGAAATCAGTAACACAACTGACCACAGCTATATGTCCTTATACATTTAAGTGTCCCTCTAGAGAGAAACTTTAGCTGTCTTTTTACCTCTAGTGGTTACATCCGTGTTTTTTTTTGTTTTTTTTTTTAGTTTGTTTTTTTTAACAAATAATGTTGTTCTCTTGGCACCTTGGACCTCCAACATGCACTCAAACATTTCACTCCTCCTCTGAACTGAGAGGAGTCAGTTGGAAGTGGTTTGGGTAGCTTACAAGGATGCCCCTGGTCTGCTCCCACTAGAACTGTATCAGACATGACCCACTGAACAGAGATCCTAGAGCAGACACAGAACCCACCGGAGAGATTGTGTATCTTGTATTGTATGTCTTGGGAAAGTCTGGTGAATCTGTGGCTGGAGATAGAGATAGATAACTGTTGCCACTATGACCCCCATAAAGAAAAGTGAAAGACAAAATGAATAAAAAACAAGACCTCTCAAGTGTTTGAGAGCAACAAGGAAAACCGTCTCTAAATAAAAAAAAAAAAAAAAAAGCTTTTATTGTCTATGTATAGATTGATATAGAAATAATTACTAGTGACTGCTTAAAGCGCTAAATGTGAACATACTAAACTCACCCCATCCATGAACACATGATAGAGCCTGTCCACTTTCTGCTGATGGACATGAGATTACAAACCCATATACTCTGGTCATTTGTGTGCTCCTGTGTCCCAGTGGCCCAGTTAGCATCAAAGCTAACATGGGGAAGAGAAACCTCTTAGCTTTGTCCCTGAGTGGAGCTTTGAAGATCTGCTTTTGATCAGCACCTTCGTCTGTCCTCCTGCCTGTTAGGTTGAGATTCGGGGGAAAGATGGGAGGAATACATTGGGAGAATACGTCATTGAACGCAAGCAAGGGAAAAGAGTGAATTGTAAGGCGTGTGATTTGTGTCTGATTATGCAAAGAGCAGGGTTTTGTCAGGCTTGATTAACATATTCCTTTGTCTTGGTTTTGTTTCTCAGCCCCATACACTGTATTATACACCCACAACCTAATGGTGCCTGCTGCATTTTCAAATTGAAAAGACTTTTTAAAATTAAGGAAGCATACTCCACACCTTAGGATATTCATGACAGTGAAATCATTAGAAATTTTAATTAATGTAGCAATTGCCCCATGCTGTCTATACCATATGGATGCACTTTAGTCTCTCAGTCCTGTTCTTCCACCAATGTGTCTTTTTTTCTTGTCATTTTCTTTCCAAAGACCAAGTAACAAGCATGAACAGCAAGGAAACAGACAGTCAAGGATTACTGGAGACCATGGAGGTAGAGGGTAAGCCTCAGCATTAACCCCTTTTTCCATCTCTCCATACAAATGCAAATCTGTCTCTGATATGAAGTGCAATTCTTCTCCGACTGCAGCGTCCCATACTAAACTTTCAACAGTTATATTAACAATGTTTATTTTATACACATCTGAATTTTAGTTAAATAATCTAGGTTCACTGAAAAGTTAGATCTTTCTCGTAATTTCAAATAATAAACACCAGTAGCATTTTTCATAGGCTTTTTGCTTATCTCTGCCTACAGTTCTATTGAAAAATGATCTGTGATTAATGATAAGTAAGAGATTGTTAAAATGTGTAACTGTAATACAGAGTGAGAGAGTAGTGTGGATGTAAATTGGCCAAGACTGAACCACATACACCTGTACTGTGCATTTAAACTGTCATTATAACAAATAATGTTCGCCTGTTAAAACATAACCATTGCCTTGTGGTGAATTATGTCTCTACTTATCAAAAACAGTCGAGCTAAGAGCATATTGGGGTAATTATATAAAAGTCTTTTGCTTTCACATTGCAAGCATCACCCCCAATTTATCACTTTTCTGACAGTTTGCTTGCTTTTAGTGCTTGATTATTTTTCCCCTTGACATTTCTGTTTGCTTCCTGAACTCTGACCGTAAATAGCAGTGCTCCACCAGGTACAAAGACTTTCTTGGCAAATTTGCATTTCTTTTGTGTTTTTACCTGTTTAAGCCCTCAATCTCACAGACAGCCTATGGGCTTGCATAGCTAGTGGATTTTCACTATGATAAATAATTCAGGGTGTGTTGAGAGAGGGCCTAGCTACCAGTGACAGCTCAGTTTAGCAGGTATGTAGGTCACGCCAAAGCTCAACCTCTTTTTGCATCTTTATGTTGCTTTCACTTCTCTATGACTTTTTCCTCTGTATTTAAAAGCTCCCTCTTTTTTATCTTCTTGCTCTTATGCTTTTACATGCAAATTGTGTGTTTTTGCTGTACATGTGATAGAAGACTGAAACGTTAAATAGCTTAATCATCATATCGTAAATATATACAGCACTTCAAAGACAATTTAATTTAAAGTAGTCATTTACAGCATAATATATATAGGTGAAGGTGAAGTGAATAACACAGATTATCTTGTTACATGGGCACCTGTCAAGGGGTGGGATATATTAGGCAACAAGTGAACAGTCAGTTCTCAAAGTTGACGTGTTGGAAGCAGGAAAAATGGGCAAGCGTATGGATCTGAGCAACTTTGACAAGGGCCAAATCGTGATGGCTAGACGACTGGGTCAGAGCATCTCCAAAACGGCAGGTCTTGTGGAGTGTTCCAGGAATGCAGTGGTTAGTACCTACCAAAAGTGGTCTGAGGAAGGACAACTGGTGAACCGGAGACAGGCTCACTGACGCATCTGGGAAGTGAAGGCTAGCCCATCTGTTCCGATCCCACAGAAGAAAGCACCACCAAAGCTGCCACCAAAAGCACCTACAATGGGCACATGAGCATCAGAACTAGACCATGGAGCAGTGGAAGAAGGTGGCCTGGTCTGATGAATCATGTTTTCTTTTACATCATGTGGATGGCTGGGTGCGTGTGCGTCGCTTACCTGCGGAAGAGATGACACCAGGATGCACTATGGGAGGAAGGCAATCCGGCAGAGGCAGTGAGACGCTCTGGGCAATGTTCTGCTGGGAAACCTTGGGTCCTGGCATTGTGGATGTTACTTTGACATGTACAACCTACCTAAACACTGTTGCAGACCAAGTAAAGCCCTTCATGGCAACAGTATTCTCTAATGGCAGTGGCTTCTTTCAGCAGGAAAATGTGCCCTGCTACACTGCAAAAATTGGTCAGGAATGGTTTGAGGAACATGACAAAGTTCAAGGTGTTGAATTGGCCTCCAAATTCCCCAGATCTCAATCCGATCAAGCATCTGTGGGATGTGCTGGCCAAACAAGTCCGATCCATGGAAGCCCCACCTTGCAACTTACAGGACTTTAAGGATCGGCTGCTAACGTCTTGGTACCAGATATCACAGAACACCTTCAGAGGTGTTGTGGAGTCCCTGCCTCAACAGGACAGAGCTGTTTTACACAATATTATGTTATTAGGCAAGTGGTTTTAATCGTGTGTGTGTGTGTGTGTGTATACACACACACACACACACACACACACACACACAGGGTTGGGAGGATTACTTTAAAATGTATTCTGTTACAGTTACAAATCACTTCATTAAAAAATGTAATCAGTAACGTAATCTGATTACTTTTGGATTACTTCAAGGTCACATATGTAAATAAAGTCAAGAGAAAAGCAATATGAACAACATCAGCAACATCACAAAAGCATTTCAGAGAACAACTTTAGAGTTTCAACTGAAGTTATGATGGAAATGAGAAGTGACAGTGGAGCACATATCTGCAAGGGCAGTGACCAACTGAAACTAGGAAGATCAAAAATATTAATTTTCAGAATTTTGCAACATGGTCTTAGAAGCTTTGTTATACAGTACGTCCTGACTAAACACGAGTACATAAACACTGAGTTTCTCCCTGTCTAAGAGCTGCTCTCTGGGCTAACTGTCCCACACTCCCTCTCTCATCTTAATGCACTGAGTGTAACCCCTAAAGCAGCTGGCCCCATGTTCTATTTTCACCCCACTTTAAGGGCCTCGTGTTTTCCTAACAACCTTGTTGGAGAAAAAGATCTTTCAGGGCAGCCAAGAGTTCTTTGAAAAAGCTCTGCTTACAAAGCCAGCTCTAACACACACAGCTTGTAATGTTGGGTAAATGTCCCAGCAGTCTGGTGCTGCTTTTTGCCTCTTCTCTCCCTCTTTTGTCTCTCTTCTTTCTCTCTACCCCTCTCTGGCGACAAAAGGCCGACTACAGACAAGAGGGTCACTTTTTTCACTGAAGGAACGAGCATCTGTGGTATTTATGACCCGCCTCCGACCCCAATTGCTTCTCAGCTCAGTAGGTTTTAATTGGCTTCGATTGTCCAGAGCTTTATCATCTCACGGCAATGAAAAAGAGAGAAGATGGGGTGGGGGGGGTAAAAACTCTCCTGGACATTCAAGTACTTCCCACAATGCTCCTCTCCAATCATTCATTCATTGGTGCTATAACCACTCAAGATCCTACAACCCTTGAATATTTACACATGAAAATATGGGTTTGTTCTTCACATTTAGCACTTCATTAACTCTGTAGGCCTTGCTGCTTCTTAAAGGTCATCTGGAAGTGTTTCTCATAAATACAGAGAGCTCTGGGAATGCAAGTTTTAATAAAAGGTGAAACACTCAGTGACATCAGTGCACACAGTAGACACAAGAGTCCACTAGCAAGAACTGTTTTTACTTCATTAACAAAAACTAAGGCAAGTTTTACACACTTGGACCTTGTTATTCAAGAATTAATTTTTTTGTAGGTTTTTTAAAAATCCTCATATGACTTTGATATCAGAAAGTCTCATTCACACATTTCCCTCTTTTTTTTTATCAAATAGTTGGGAAGCCATATAATTCAAGTGAATAATAACACAAGTATGCAACGTAATAACGCATGCTGCTATAGGAACGTAAGCAACAATCGGATGTGGCCCAACATGAAGCAGAGTTACAGTCACTACCCCAAAGTTGATTTTCCTATAACAGCATTTTATTCCTCTCATACCACAGCAATTTGCCAATGATTTTTTTTTATTTATTTAATTATTATTGAACGACAAGTTGTACGTTTGTATTCATTTACAGTTACATTTAATTTTGTGGAACAAAGCATGTTTGTTTCTGTTATCACTTACTTTATAGCTAATAATAGCTAATTTATAGCTAATAGTTTTTTCAACAAATCAAAGATTGTGTTTTTTTTTTGTTAAATAACAACACATTTTTCTTAATCTGTTTATTATTACCCTTAAATTATTGTGGATTGTCCACCATACAAGTCCCTGTGAATGAGCTGTTACTATAGAAACCATAATGTATTAGAACGAGTGCATAAATATAATCCTGTGATTTGCCTTGCAGCCAAACTACGATCAGATTTAAACATTCAAAAGTGCTGTGGTATACTAGGTGAAAAAAATGGGATGAAAGATAGGCTATTAATTATGTACAAATTACACAAATAGAAAAATATTTGACCTTCCAATGATTGTTTTCTTATTTTAGTAATATAATTTGTCAAGATTGTGTTAGTTCTGATTATGTAAAAGCAGTTCTTAGTAGTGGACTCAGTTTTTTTTTGGACATGGTGTACTGTACTCGCTTCCATTTTCCGCAGGATGTCTTTATGGGAAGGTTGTCATTGTGTTAGGAAGTCAGCATCCATGGTACAACAAGGATGTGACAGTCAGTGTTAACACAAAGGTTACCTTCGATTGTAAGTCTCATGGACCACTTGGCTCTGATGAGTAAAACATCAATATTTCTGCTTTTTCTTCATCGCTCCCTCTCAAAGCAGTCTCTCGTTGAAACTGGATTTCTCCATGCCACAAAAACCATACAGATCTTTCCTAGATACTGTGCCCCAAGTGAAAGGTTATAACCAGCTCTTTATTGCCTCGTGAGATATCGAGCGGCTTTGTTCAATACACGGATGATGGGTTTTTGCGACTGCCTCATAGCATTGCGTCTTGTGCTCGTTTTAAAGGAAGACTTTTCGATTAACCCCGAGAGTCAGGTCTGAAAGGGATGCTCTAAGGTGCCAGTCACATGTCACTGGTTTGATTACATGCATCTTCTGTCCCCGGTGTGTTTGTTTTCTTTTCTTTGTTGCGGCTAGATAAGCTGAAAGTCAGAGAGCATGAAATGTGCATGCTGCAGTTCATGAAAGGAAAGCAGACAGTTCTGATAGTTTGAAGAATAACTACATACACTTACCAGCCAAGTCATTACAGATTCCTACCATGTAGATGAACCCAGGTTATGTAACCAATTAGTTGTAATAGAGCCAGCGGGTATAAATGGGCTTGCAGGGCTAAGATGCATAAAAAGAAGGGTCATTTTTTTTTACACATTTTTTACACATCATCTTACTTGTTGCTAACAAATGGCTTATTAGACTGTTGTTGACTTTTGTGGAAACAAGAACAACGCTAACAGTTGTAAGTAAAAATGACATGAAGTAGAGGCTGAGACTGATTTCTTTCTAGCCCTGACTGTAGATTCATGCAGACAGTTGTGTCAATGGAGTATACTTAGTGCAACCCCTAGATTCTGTGTACACTCTGGCCTATTTAAGCCTGCTGCATAACATAGCAGCACCGATTGAGAAAGGGACACATGAAATACAACAGCAGGTGTAATGACCATGAACAAAGTACACTGTATGGCCAACGATTTATGGACACCTAACCATCACACCCATATGTGCTTTTTAAACATCCCATTCCAGATTTGGTCCCTGCTTTGCCGTTATAATAACCTCCACTCCTCTGAGAAAGCTTTCCACTAGATTTTGGAGCGTGGCTGTGGGGATTTGTGCTCATTCAGCTACAAGAGCATTAGTGAGGTCAGGCAGACGTGAGGAGGTCTGGGGTGCAGTCGGCATTCGAGTTCATCCCAAAGGTGTTCAGTGGGGTTGAGGTCAGGGCTCTGTGCAGGACACTCGAGTTCTTCCACATAAACCTTGGCAAACCATGTCCTCATGGAGCTCGCTTTGTGCAGAGGTGCATTGTCATGCTGGAACAGGTTTGGGCCTCTTAGTTCCAGTGAAGGGAAACTGTAATGCAAAGGAAGACATTCTAGACAATTGTGTGCCTCCAACTTTGATGCATCAGTTTTGGGAAGACCAACATATAGGTGTGAAGATCAGGTGTCCACAAACCTTTGGTCGTATAGTGTAGCTTACTTTCCCGACTACTGATTTTTCAAAATGCCTTGGAGGAGAAACTAGAAGTAAACTAAAAACACACGTTGTCCAATCAAAGTAAAAATGACACAAATGGACAAATGACAGAACCATAGGTTGTGTGGTTTGAACCAAAGAGCTAACAGAATGTTAGTGCAGTGCTTACTATTCTGAAGAGACACACCATGATTATGGACTTGAAACTACAAAAGTAGCAGTCACAAATGATGCTGAATATTGTTCAGTGTGTGTGCTCCTACATAATATTTTTTTGCCTATGAAGAGACTCTGTGCTACAAGGCTCAACCAGAATGGTTTGATAATTGCGTGTTTCTTACAGGATTGTGGAATTGTTTTAGCGCCCCCATTTAATATCACGGCCAGCCGTTGCTGATTCTAGTGCACACTGTTTTAGACCTTATTTTTATACCTGGATTTCACTGAAACTCACTGTGCATTATTCACTGTATAGTCAATAACAAAAGCAGTTTTGTTGGTTTCAATACAAATTTAGTCATAAGAAAGGCCATTTTAATCAACTCCATCAAGTTGGACCTCTAGCTAATCCCCTTAGTATAGCCAGTCAGAACTTCTCATGAAAGTTGATGTAAGTGTATATTTACAAATACGCAACTGTTTCTAACTGGGCAAACTAACATTACAACTGATATTGCAGTGCAGCATAACACTATGTATCGTTTAAATATCAGGTATATTTTCACCTTTGTGCCTTGTTTCATTCTGGTTCGAGTCTCTTAATAGATATCATCACAAAGTGAAGTGATGACGGTGGCAGGGAAATCGTGATCACTCTGATGTAAGTGTAAGTCAGTGACAGCGCTGTAGTGCACTCTTGACTGCTGCTTCAGCTTTTGGCGGTCCATGCCGGAGTGAGTTTGTGGGTGGCATGCTCTCTTTTAAACTGAGATGAGGTTAGAGTGGTTGCAGCTGATGAGTAGCTTCAGGTGTGATTTATTCTCAAGCTGTTTATTTGTTAGCAGTATTAAACCACTGAATATTATCTAAACAGGAAGTTGCTCTATTACATAATGGTTAATGTTATAATGGCAAGGATCAGAAGCAAGGCCCTGATTTATAAGGTCCCAAATAATGTGTGCTGATTTGTGTGCAAGGGGATAAATTGTGCACAGAAAATTGGATGTTTCTTACATAAAATCTTGGAGAATTATTAAAAAACATCTTGCATAGGTAAAAAGGTTTTTGCACATGAAGTCAGATCACCAAGATGCCCCCGGAAGAGTTAAACTGACACTAAACTTTGCCATATGCACATAATTACATGTCCAGTGTAAAGAGGTTTGTTGGCAGTGAGGGCCTCAAATGAAAACGGATTTCTGCACATTTAATACCTACTCTCAGGCGGTGCTAATTTACCCACACAATCTCTGTTCCTGAAGTGACTAAGGTTTATCAATCACATCGTGGGTGCTAACTTAATCTGTCTGCGCTGACTCCACTCTGTATTCTCCACTTTTTAAGTAGAAAAATGCCCCAAAATGCATATTTATTAAGAAAGACACTCACTGTGATATCTCACTCATTTTTTCCTACTATGACAAAGATTTTACATCAATATTTTATGAAGTTATAAAATAACCAGCTGTCACTCGCATGTGTGAGCATCTAGGGCATAGAGTTTATATTGGCTAAAATATTGAATAGTCTTTATGACAGCAATACATGTTGGTGAATCTTTGCATTTAATTAGCTTTCTCAGGCCTATTGTTGATTCTTTTATTTCTTTCATAATGACACATCACCTGTGCTGCTAAAACTACACAGTCTGTGTGGAATAAATAATATACATTTTATTTACATGACGTTTCTTTCATAATGACACATCACCTATACTGCTAAAACTACACAGTCTGTGTGGAATAAATAATATACATCACAAAAGGCTTCACTTGCAGGCTTTAGTTAAAGCCACTAAAATGCCGTTTTGGCAGCTATACCACTAATACGGCAAGGAAATTGAGCCCTAAGTCTGAAATTAGCAACTCTCACAAGATATTTGCATCTCAAGGCCAGAACAGTTTATCCAGGATATGTTGACTTGGTTAATAGAGGCCAAAATCTTAATCTGGGGTGGACAAATCAGTAACTTGTGTGCCGATTTCATGCAGCTTTCATGTCGGTTAGCTTTTTATTTGTAGTTGCCCCGGGGGACTGAAAAGAACCTAGAAGCCCAGTGACTTACTGACTTTCGTCAAAGACATTAATACAATGTGCTACATTAAAACTGTGAGAAGACATTAATAATCGTATGTGTTTTCTCTTCATCTATATTAATGCACTTAACTAGCTAACAATCTCGCCATACATTGTGATGTTATGTTAGCTACCACTATTTTTTCACCTCGTCTATTAGATTTCTGGGCAACTAACACATGAGACCGGGCAGCACAGTGGAGCTTTTACTTGCTTGGTGAGTTATATAATAAATCTGAACCACAAGCACAGGTATGATTCATCAGGAAGAAGACAAATGATCAAAAGTTTTGTATAGCTCCGAAGTCTTCACATATAGCACCCTCTTAAATCAAATCCCCTCACTTGTAACACCGCTGTTGAGCCTGACCCCTTGAACCAGTCCATAAGAGCATGTTGACTCTCTCGTGACACGTCAGCTCATTATTTGTGTGATGCAGTCAATTTGTGCTGACTAACAACACATCCTGTAGCTCCCACTATCTCGGGAACAAATGGAAGACGGCAGATCTAATTTTCTGCTTGTCTGAGTATGAATATGACTTATGTACCCCTGCTACCCACCCACTGTGGTGAGACGGAGGCCTGAAATTACTGCAAAAGTACCGACCACATAAAGGAGGTTTTAACGAGCTTTCAAATTCTCATTATTGCAAAATGCTTTTTATTACAAGTGAGCAGATTAAGTAAAGGGAAAGCCCAGCTGATTGAAGCTAAGCAGTCATGCCCTGTTGGTCAAAAGCAGCTAAGAGGCTTTGTTCAATCGGAGGAAATTAAGGCAAGTTCCATGTTGAATTAAGGTTTATTGTTATTTATTTTTGTATATGATCCCTGTTTGTTCATTTATTTATTCCAATTTCTACAGCATTTAGGATACAGCCGCTCTCCACGCAAGGGCTCCTCAAGGGTTCTTTGAATCAGAGTTCTTAGCTTCCTAAAGAGGTTCTACTTGTAAAATTTCTAGAAAGGATACACAGGGTTCCCCAGAGGAATAAACTGAAAATGTGTATTACTGGATACATTTATTGTTTGTACTGTTACCTTTTTTATTGTTCCCCCATTTTTCTACCCTTTATACAAGAAATAAACCCAGAACTAGTGAAACTTCCATGTAATTTTAACACGAAGTGTTCTTCCAGGCCACCACACAATTATCTTGTAATTAATGAAATTATTTTATTGACCAAGGAACGGAGAAAAACACTACTTCGTTTCATTTTGTTACCTTTTTTTAACTGATGAATACAGGTTAAAAAATGATAAAGTAGGCTGATTGCACTTGCTTTTCTCTTTCTTGTCAATGCAGGGAAGCTGTTTCTTACAGAATCAGGGTTTAGGGTTTTAACTTAACCACTAACGAGATTTTTTAAATTAGTTTGCCTATTCATGTTTTTTTGTTTTGTTTTTTTAAATCATAAAGCAGAGGAGTCATATAAGTGTATCACTTTAATTGAGCCTTGACTAAAATTCTAAAGTTTGAATCTTGCGTTCAAATAAACGTCTGGACGATGCAGTTCTGTATAATCTTCCATTGCAACATTCTCGTCTCAGCTGAAGCACCGGCTTCTTTTGTAACGAACAACAATAAAACGTGTGCATTCGCATATCACGCCTCGCTGTTTACTAACTGCCTGTTGTTTGATAGACAGCTAAGATCCTCCTACTGATCTGAAATATGAACGCTCTGGGCTTTCCGAAGTTCATTTCAGATGCTTCTTAGAGGCAGCTCTGACAAAGTGTAAACAATTAAAAATCATTCCAAAGCTTCAAGACTTCCAGGCTCCACTTTGAAAGCTCACTAGTTTGGCCACAAACTTTCCTTTTCTTGTTTACATAATATCATTTTTACTTCATTAGTCAGAGTTATTGCTGAAAGCCTTGAAGGTCCTAATGCTAATTTCATGCGTATGTTTCTTTGTATACGCCACATGCCGTCTCTCCAAATGATAGGCCTCATGTTTTCATCTGAGCAGAAGCTAAATTAGAGAGACAGCCAATTTGCTTCTATCGAATGGCATACTGGTGCAGCAAGAGCATGTGGGGCTACTGCATCGATTGAGATTCTTGCCTCGTCGTGTTTTTCCCAGACTTGGTTCATTGTGTTTTTATCAGCACTGCTTATTAGGAGATGAAAATGATGGTGAAAGAAAGACAGAAAGAAAGTCATAGCAGGAAGTGGGAGGACTTGTACATACATGCAGCTTCTATAGCATCGCTCATAACATTCTACATTTGGCAGAGAAACATTTTAGGGTTCTGAGCAATCGGAACATACAATGCAGTCTAAACGTATTTGGTGAATAGATGAAGTCTGGCTTGAAGAAAGCACTAGTAAAGGTATAGAATAATATAGAATATAACACCTTTTTGACACTCACTGTTCAATCAGATGTAGATGAGTATTAGCCAATAGTCATTCTAAATATGTAAAATCAGAAAATATAAATTAGACTGGGACCTTAAAGGTCTGCAGCTAGATCTGAATATAGAATTATATCACACTGAATAAAAATGGGCTAAATACAACGTTGCAATGAAATTTCACAGATGATATAAATGAGCTAGTGGGGCTAAGCCTATCCTGTCCTATAATATAATATTATTTGCTGTTAACAAGTGTTTTAGGCAGATTACTTTGGATTTTCATGGAACCACACAGAACCCCATCACAGTTGGTTATAAGAAAAATACACAGAATTGTAGGAAGAAGAGATGATCAAGGTCACAATCGTGTAATTAAGAAACACCTTTTTTATGCAAACCGCACACTCGTAACTAGTAAGTCACAATTTCTGACCTCCAATGAAATCGCTCCTCACCTCAGAATTTCTACTCAGAAAGTTGGAAAGGTCTCCTCAACCATGAGTTTAGCAAGTGACGTCAAATCAACATGGCTGCTCACAGCATCAGCAGTAAACAAAGTAGTACTTTTAAATGGGTTATGCTGTTTATACAAGTATTTGCTTTAGATCAATCAACATAAGCAGGTAAACTCGTTAGGTCTATAACACTGACTATACAGAGCACAGATTTAGGGAGGTAAATATACATCCCTCGTCACAGTTAGCTGCCTATATTTTTGTTAAAGGAAGGCAAACATGGAGGCGAATGTAGCCCGAATGCACAGCATTCATCATGTAAATCATGTAATTCCTAGTTCCAACTTCAAACTTCCAAGTTAAATCAAACACCTCATAAATCTTCACTACATGTGCTTAACCCAACTCTGAATACGGCCCAAAATCTGTTGTTACTGTGTGTTATAGGTGCTGAAAATGAGGAGAAAAACACAACTACAGACAGTAGCAAGTCTGAAGGTGAGAACAAAGTGTGTGCGTGTACTATATATATTTTTCTGAGGCTGTCTGAATGAACATTACTTCTATTTGTTACAAGCACAAAAGCATTTAGCACTTATTTATGATTTATTTGATTTGTTTTACCTTGATAAGCTGGTTTTGCCCTCACATTGTTGCATTTGTGTGTGTGTGTGTGTGTGTGTGTGTGTGTGTGTGTGTGTGTGCGCACGTGCAGAAGGAGCTTATATGAAGTATGTTTCCTGTACATTAAACTAGACGTACAAAAATATTTTCTTAAAGAGCAATAATAATACAAATAATATACTAATATTAAAATGACTTGAATTTTAATACAAAATTTAATATGAATGCTAACCAGCTACCCAGATTCAGCACTGCGCAAACATAACTAGCTTTATGCTGACCCCAGACCCCAGTCTTCCACAGAGAGGATGTACGCTGTTCCTGCCCGTCTGCACATTATAAACACAGTTAATGGTCTATTAATCCTGTATAAGGGGAACAAACAGACAGCAGGGCAGTGAAAAAGGTTTTATTACTGGTGTCTTTTAAATTTATGTTTATTTTGTATATTCTTGTGAGAGCATACTGCATGTAGTTTTTGTATTATGATAGAGGGAGAATGTTAAAGAAAGTAAAACATATTCTTTTTTTATTGTATGTAAGTATATGTTAAATAAAAGTAAAGGATAGAGTTCCGTGTGTTTTCGTTGGCACAGCCACTGGCATCATCATCATCATCATCATCATCATCAAAATCCCAAAAGCCAGAAGTGGCTGCCTAGTTATTTTCTAACTTTTAACTTTAGGGCAAACAGTGCAGTCCTAACTTTCTTCCTCTTCTTGTCTCTCTGTAGGTGAAGTGAAACATCAGGATAAAAGCCCTGCAGAAACAAACCAAGCAACTCAAACAGACAGCAGTCAGTCCAAAGGTAAAAAAATATATATATATATTCTTTCTGAATGCAACATTTTGGGGCTGTATTCAGAGTCAAGTTATGCAGCTGCTTAGGTTCATTTTCTGGGTCCTCCAGATTACTGAAATTCCCTATGTGTAGTCTGCACCTCTGACATCCGAGATGGGGTTTTCAATCAGGTTTTTTGACCGCTGCCTTTAAACACAAGCACTTACCTTGATAGAAATTGACAGAAAATGCAAAGAAGGAAATCTAACAATAATTAATCATTATTTGGCAGTTTACAGAATAGCAGTTGATCCAGCCCATCTTATTACTCTGCATTCAACTTTGTGCGGCAACAGTTAATTAAACGTAATGAAACCAGGAGATACTAAATTAAGGTCATGAAATTTTACTGTGAGCGAGATGTAAGCTATTCATTCACATTGTTCTATGTATACTATGTTTTTGCTAATTTCATGCACTCTCCTATTAAGAAAATTTACCCAAGGTTTGAAGGATAAGAAAAAATGGGCTTAGTTTCAAGGTCAGAATTGCATGTAACTAAACAAGCCTCTGTTTTACTCAAACTCTCTTTACCTGTGTCGATTCTTGTGTTACACTTGGAAAAGCATTTAAGTCTGTAGGTGTGTCTGAGGTCTGAACGCTGATTTGTGCAGTTTCAGCATTAAATCTGAACTGTATGCACTTAACTCTGAAAACGGCCTTGAGTGAATAAATGAGTAAGTCCATTTCATACTTAAAGACCATTTCAAAGAGCAAAATTCTGACCGGTTTGAGAAAATGAGAGAAAATTGTGGTTGGCTGGATAAAACTTTAGAGCCATTGCTTTCAGTGACCATGTTGATGTAATTACTGTGCTCTGCTTTTATAGGCCTTGTGTAGCACCTAATTTTTAGAATCTGGGACCCGGACTATGCTCAGACGTTTGCCTTCCAGAAAATA
>CM040977.1:28417868-28439830 GCA_022985145.1 Pangasius djambal
TTTTTTTTTTTTTTTTTTTTAATGAAAGCCTGCAATTTCTTTCACAGGGGTAGAGTAGGATTGGCCATACAAGACTAGAACTTTTCACTTCCTGATCTGAATACACTAAAGTAATCAAAGAGTTATAGAAACATAGTGTGACAGAGGAGTGTGAGAGGAAGCATATATAATGCTATAACATGAAAAGGAAATCCGATGTAGTTACACTGTAAATTTGACACTATACATTGATAATTACATCACACAAAAGTAATTTCTAGGTCAAGGTCATTTCCAAGTCAACAACAGGGAGGCGTGTTGTGGCCCGAGATGAATCGCTGTTACGGCCCCAAAGCTGATTATTTTCCTATAACACGTATCAACTCTTTTATTACTCTTATACCACAGTAATTTGCCAACAGTTATGTTTTTCTTATTTACTACAGATCATATCATTCATTATATCCATTTTGATTAGTTGTAAAGGTGTGGCACATTGATGAAACCAGCTAGTTCTTGTTAACACTTGTTATATCAGCTGTAAACAGTCAATCCCTCGCTGGCCTCTCAATTTTTTTCATAAAACATAGCCCTCCGTGCTGAAGACATTCCTGAGTCTGAAAACTTAATCACGGCTTTACCTCTGACTGTTGACACTGGAGACTCCTTCCAAACACACTAAATAAATGATTCCTCACAAAAACTTAAGCTCTGGTATAAAGTTATTAAAAAAAATTAACACATACACAGACAGCTAAAACATTTAAAAGGAATCACACTTTAGCGATTTTGATATGGGGCAGTGAACACGTGATACACTTACCTTTCAAGTGCTTAGCGTTCAGAGAACACTGTTATTACGTAACTTGGAAATATGGGCAGCAAGCGTTAAATAGCTAATCACAGGGGCTAACAATTTAGCTAACGTGTGTTAGGCCATCTTTTTAATGTGATGACAAAGGAAAGGAGAAAAGAAAAAAGTTGGGAATATCAACATTATCCTCAGATGTGTTGGTAAATTGCTAAAAGAAAAGACGCTATATGGCTAAACGTATACTTGAATACATCGTTCGTGTAAGCTCTCTCTTTATTAGCCACTGCTGCTAGCTACTGTGATGCATCACATCCACCATAGTGGGCAAGATTTCCTTTGTTCTAGACATCATAAATTTTTGCATGTCATAGTGTCATAAATGTAAGTATACATTTGCTGTCAATAATTTGCTAAGCATTATTGCTGGATACGTGGCTGAAAAATCCGTCTTAGTCTGACCCGCTACCAGCTGCCAAAACACAGGCCGAGCTGGACAAACTGATACGTCATCTTTACCAGTTGGTAAGTTGTTTTCTAGATTCCTTATTACTTGATTAATCTGATATCTGGCTTCCTGTTATTTTCTCAAAAATAATTTGTCTGCAGTGGAGCATTAGTAGTGGTTATCAACGGGAAAAGACCAGTGCTTTGGTAGCTGGTCAGACTAAGCTGGATTTTTTCAGCAGGAAACTGCTAGCGAAGGAGTAGTTAAGGAATAGCAGCCTTAATGTATGTTATGTATGTACAGAAATGAATAATAACTAAGAGAGCAGCAAAGACATTTAATTAAAATCTACAAACTAATCATACTTACCTTCACAAACACTACCAAATATTAAACACATTAATGAAGAACTTCACTCCCACGTAAAGTATCTCGTATAAAAACACACACTGTCACCTACTGTCAGAGCTTTCTCCTGTGAGAAGTGCTTCCTTCAATAAACTCAAGCTTAAAAAAAAGCTTCGGTGATGTCTCATTGATATGATTACTTTCATATCTAACGCTCAAAAGAAGTAATATCCCTACATCAAGAGCCAAAATATCACACCAAAATGTCCTGGAACTCTTACGGCCCTCGGCAACACAGTTTCAAGTGTTACAAAATCTTTCAAGCATTATCCAGTGGTAGATTCAACAAATATACAATCTCTAACTAAGACTGAATTATATCTATGTAAGACTCTACAGCTATGCCCCCATCTTCCAGCTAGTTTAAGAAGCTACACTGAAGCAGAGCATGGCAGTGCACCATGCAGAAACAGCACACATACTGTCTGGTTTAATAAAATGCATTAAAATGAGCTTTAATGTCCTCTCATTTAACCACCTACTGTCACACAGCTGCTGACGGCAGGATCAGATTAACTTTGTCGTATAGAATGTTGTGAGAGTTTATCATGCAAACAGGAAAATCTGTTTTGGCTTTTCAGTGTGCCTGTTTTTAAGTAATGAGTATTATATAAATGTCCTGAGAGAAAATATAGCATGTCTACCTTGTACAATACAATAGTAGATCATGATTATCTCATTCGCAGTAGAGCCACACTGCCACCATCCTTTAACTGCATCACTTGTACCAAATACATTCCTGCTCAACTCGATTCGGTCAAAAGAACATGGCAGAAATAATAAATTCAAAATTTTCGATTTAACGGCAACTACTGAAATGAATCAAGACAACGACCATGAATCAAGTATTACTGATTATAAATGATTATAAATTATTTTAGGCCTGATGGTGTTAAAAACTAATTTTCACATCTTTAAACGGATGTGTACCGTAACTTGATTTGATGGTAAACGATAATTAAGATGGTCCTTCTCTGTGTCATCAGCATTCACTAAATCGAAACGTATCGCATTGTAGCTGATTAAGTGGTATCGTCAACCATCAAACTGTTGCCTTAACAATCTAAAGCATACCGTGTGGAAACCTGAGGTTTACACCCCTAATAGCTAATAGTAAGAAGGTAATTATGAAAATAAATCGAACAGGGCTTTAAATGTTGTGTTGTGGTAGAAGTTCATCAAGCTCAAGCACCCAAGCTACACCTTTCAGCTAAAAATGACTACTACTGGATTAACACTAGTTGTTCTAGTGTACTCAGTTACCTTCCACTTGAGGCTTCATCTGCAAACAAGAATGTATTTTTTATGGGTTCTATACAGAAGAAACGTAAGACATAGATAAGAAAACGTACAACTGCTGATATTATGATTATCCTAACCATATATGCTTCACAGTTCCTCAGTCACAATTGCATTATTATTTTCTTTATACTTAATGAATTATATGCTTTTTAATGAATAACCGAATATTAAAGCTGAACTTTTCGTGCTGGTTATGAGACTTTGTTGAAAACAGTGTGTTACACAGCAATGTTGCTAGTCTTCTGTTTTTCTGTCTGTTGATGTGCTAATTCAATCACTCCTTCCAATAGACTGCTCCTTTCTACTTACCTTTTTTCTGATTTTCACTGCATTTTGTCACTTTAGATGGCTCCAGTGATAAGGGTGAACCAAGTAAGGAGTGAGAAGACAATCAGCCTCGTAGTTACACGCACCGGCAAACTGTGCGAAGGTGAACATGACACCACATGATGGAGTCTCCTGAAAAAAAAAAACCCAGGGAGAGGATCCGTCCACCACCATCCTCCTTCTTCCCTTCCTTTCCTTTCTTTTCCTCATTTGGTTCGGAATTTAATGAAACATATATGAAATTAGAGAGGCACACGTGAACATATCGAAGAGTCTAGAGGGTTATGGGGTGATACTTTACCTCACTGAACTGCTGCTTGATCATTTCCATTCTCCAGGTTTCCTGGTACTGGATCTGAACAGGTTTAAAAAAAAAAAAAAATAGTACTCTGGGTTAGATGGGTTCTTAATTTATGCTTATAAAGAATATATTCTCAATGATTGATGCTTTGCACAAGGTCTGCTGTAACACAGCACCTTTACATCAATTACAAATATGTTTGATTTTTTTTTTCCTTTAATACTTAATGCTACGAGTGATGTGTCAGTATGAATGTCCACGTCTTCATATGGCCATATGGATGAATATGCAAGCCAATGATGAAACGAAACACTTGGCATTAATACAGTAAATGGGAAAATAACAGATGCATTTTAGTGCTTGGATTCCACATGCAATCGATATAAATTAAATAAAACTGATATATGAATTATAAATATATTTAAAAATATATTAAATAAAAGAAATTATCTAAATAGTATGCGAAATAATACGGATTTCCAAATTCTATATATTCTATATGTGGATAGTTTAATTTGAATGTTGAATGTGGAAAGGAGACTTCATAGAAAAGTTTTTCTTTTTGTTTAAATACTGGCCTGAGAGAACAGTCAAACCAGTGTAGTTTAAACTAAATACGAAAACTACAGCATATCTTTTTTTGTGATTACTTTTCTTCTTTAATATGCCGTTAATATGTTGTGGGTCCGTACGGTATTGCATCACTACACATCATCTCTCAGAGAGGTTCACGTTTTTTCTGCATTGTGCCACACTAGTAAAACCTCTCTTACATCTCTTTTTATGTCCATGTTTCTTACAGTTACTTCTAATCTTGCTCACTGATGATTTGTTTTTGTGAAGTTTGTTAACAGATGAATGTTTCTCAGTTTTTACCCTAATGCATGCCAACAGGTTTCTTTGTGTTTTTTTCTTTCTTTTTTAAATTTTAAACAGATCGCACTCTCAATATTTTTACTAAACTTTGTGTGTTTAAAAAAATCAGCCTTATTTTACAGGACAGATACTACATGATCACAAAAATGATGGAAGTGCAACATGCAAATCTGAATGATTGGAATGATTAGGAATGAATATATATATATATATATATATATATATATATATATATATATATATATATACACACACACACACACACACACACACACATACATACATACATACATACATACATACATACATACATACATACACACACACACACATACATATAAGCTGATGAGTGATATTAAAAAAAAAAGTTTCCTCTTTTGTTTCTCGGGTTCAAGGTGAAAAGTCAAAAAACTATATTTCATTTGTTTTGTTGGAAGGTTTGATCAATTACTTGAAGTGGTGCCATAATTATATCAGATGACTTTATGCCTTCATAAAATCGATGTTTGCTTTGCTTTACAACTATGAAATAAAGTTGAAAAAGGTTCTTTCCAAGACTGAGTGTTTTTATCTCGAATTTGGTACATGCAATCCCTTACTGTTGCCCAATACTTACTTGTAAAATCACTTCTCCTAACATCCACTTCGCAGTATAAAACTTATTCGGTTCATTTTGTTGGAGGGGGAAAAAAAAGCCTTCTAATGAGCAAGCTGAAGCAACAATGGCAAGGACAAAAGATGGGAGACAAAAAACAAAACCTTGAGAGTCATGAGACTTTGTTAGTAGCCAAGATGTCATGTAACTTGAGTGAATTTTTTCGTGCCATTTCCAAGTCAAAGAATAAGTGCAGGACAAAGTTCAGGTCAGAAGTTGTATATACACTAGTGTTCTGAATTTAGTATTAGGTATGATCATTTCTAATTTTTTTAAGTGAAAAATGGCACAACGTCTTACTGTGGCTAAAGAAATGCAAAGCCGAGAGACTAACTGGCCATTCCAGTCATTTGCATCTTTGTATACATGAACAGACAGACTGTGATAATGTGCTACACTGAGACTTTTAATTCTTTTCAGCTTGCTGGTCAATCTCACTGAAAAACATTTGAAAAATGCAGCAATACACACACACATCTACAAAAATAATTCTATTCTCAAAAACATTTTGGTCAAATGTTAGTTACGCAAATGAGTTACTGAGTTCTAGACTTGACAATGATAAGTGATGGGCAATATGTTAAAAATCTAAGTATATATGTGGCAGTCTGGGAAAACTAGTCAAATTTTGACATTGTCTACTATGTAAGTTCTGAAAACTACAGACTTTCCTGAACTAGGTTTCTCCTTTGCATGTACTGTATCTCAACCCCAAGTAAAGTTATAACATTTTAAAATCTGGTTACCCCCAAACATGAAAAGGGAGAAAATCATTAAAGATTTCATTCAAATTCCATTGAAAGACGCCACGCTTACCTCTACATTTGTAACTTATAACTTATGGAGAAACAACATTACTGCAAAAATTTTAAAGCATTGTACGTTTACAATGGTGAATGAGTTCTCATTTTGATCCACATCAACTGAGGTAAAAGTCACTCGCACTTTTCACTTTTAAACATCAGCTTTATCATGGCCAGACTTGCTAAACTGGGCAGCTCAGGGCAAAAGTGGGTCCACCAGTTAATCGAAATATATGACCAAATACTTAAGTTTTCAGTTCAACATCTGGAATATTTTTAAAGAAATACTGCCAGTGGCTCATTCAGTTTCATTACTTCATTGAAATAGGTGTTCTGGTTTGCTTAGTTGTATGCTGGTCATGTTTGGTTTGTGTTTATTGGGTACATTATGAAGGAAGGCAGGTAAATGGTAGAAAGTAGGATAACAGAAACTATGATAATGAAGAGCAAAAAAAACAACCTTTGGACCTGGATTTTATTGAAGTGGCTTTTTCAAAGTCTTTGCTGCAAAGAAATCCTGACAACATAACTTCTAAAAGGTAAGGACCTACATTTGTATTATATTGTAGGGATTTAATTTGGCCTAGATTTATCATGGCTTTTAATGAATGGGCTACACTGTTATTCAGCTAAGGTGGTGGCATAGTGTCTCTCTTACTGTGGTAAAATTAGTAATCAGACATTCTGGAATTTCAGGTCAATAGCATACAAATGACATGTCAAACTAATGTAAGACTACATGTTTTAAATGTGACGACAAAAGGAGAACTGAATTAAAATTTTTCAATTGGAAACAACTGGAACACATCATGAGAAAAGTAGCTCCAGAAACAGTTTTACAACAAAAAGCAAACAACACTCACTAGCTGAGCATAGTTTAACTCATATTTGTAATGAACATAATGGATTTTTTAAATATAATATTATGATTATATATAATTGATACCAACAGAATAAAGGTTTAAAAAAAATTCAGATACAATTACAACTAATGTATGCCATTGGCTGGATAGTTGCTATGTTGTAAATTTATCTCATCATGTCCTTTATCATCATGATATTTTCTGCAAGGTTGACATTGCTGCTCCAAAACATTATTATTAAAATTATTACCTTTAGATTTTCCGGACACTTTTTTGTCTGGATTTTTGTAGTTTTTTTATGGTTCAGTATGTACTGAATAGTCGACTATATTGCTTCAAAACAAGCTGTAAGATATTGCGCGCTTTCTGTGGCCTACATGTTGTAGAACATTGAGCAGAATATATGACAACTCTTAATTTGGACAATTTCACGCTTCCTGAGTCTCTTTTGTGTTGCGGATACTTTGTTCAATTTGGTGCAGGCATACCCCCAGTCTTTGTTTTGGCTTGCCATAGTAATCTCTTTTCTTTTTCTCTCTAATGCACACATTCTTAAAAATAACTTGCTCACCTTCGTTTTCTTGTCTTGTGGCTATTAATTATAACTTCATGCTTTTCCATTGCACGTGTCTCTCTCTGTTTTTAATCTGTGGGCACCATGCATACACACATTCACACACTTATTCTTACCTAGGGGTAAGTTAAGAGTTGCTAATCCACTTACCATCATGGTTTTGGGAGGTGGGAGGAAACCAAAGAACCTAGAGGGAACCCACATAGACTTAGGGAGATCAAGTGAAAATCCTCAGCAACTCGACCCACCGTAGCACCGTCTGTTTCATTGGAAACTTTATGTACTTTGAAGTGGCCACTGAGTTATATATAATACAATCCAGAGTGATGGGCACACTTCATGAAAAATGAATATATAACTCAAATATCATGCGATGAGTGGTATTTTGGGCTTAAACAGGGTGACTGGCTAACTTTACGAGTCTACTTCGAGTGTTCGTAAGGTCATATTGTCAATAACCTTTTATGAAACGTAGCTAGTGTTGGCTGCCTTGGTTTATGCCATCACATTGTTCACTCACGTTGCTAGATATAATATCAGTATAACAAGCTAGTTTAGACAAATCATCAAAATGAGCAACATACCAGAAAAACTGCAAAGAATTCCTCGCTGAGGCTCTTTTACAAGTGTTTACAGCAAAACAAGACATGGCTTTGCTACAGAACTGTGTTGGAAAATGCGAGCATGTTCATGAGACTCGACTGTCATGTCCTAACCTGTCAATCATCTCATCAACCAAGGCCTTTTATTTACCATCAAATAATTCTTATGAAACACATTTATCATATGCAAAACCATTGATGGAGATATCAAGGTCAAGTAAACTGAAAACACGACAGAATATTATTCCTGAAAATAATTTGTGGCGATAACTCAAAATGTACATTTGGCTCATTCTCCAGTCACTAACATGGGAAAGTGTGGAGTTAAAAATTGTACTGCAGCCAGCCACGAGACGTTTTTGCGTCACTTTTAAACCTGTTACAATGTCCACTCATATATACAGTCACTGCCAATAGCACAGACTATATTAATAGAAGCTATGTTTCTAGGAAAAAGAAGGGTTTAAAGAAACTATTCAGCTGTATGCACTACCAGGCCTATGATTTATTAAACTGATTAGCCCAAGATTTTGAATGTATATCAGATTTTCAAATATATAAAATATATAACATTAGTAGAAACAAGATTTAAAAAAGAACTCAGACTTATCTGTGCTAAGGACATCCATGTACTTGGTCTCCTATGTCTCTTATCTTCTTGCTCTATCAACTTTTCTTTTGCAACATATCTTCAGGATTTGGAGTCAGTCATTGACTCACACTAAAGGTCAACCCCCAATGTGTTTCTAAATCGTTTTTATACAGAGGTCTGACTTACATCGAACCAGAGTTTCGGCGCTGTGAGATGCAAGCCCACACACGCTCTAGGGTTATGCGGGAGGTCGTTATACTGCATGCCTGGTGTGAAAACGTGGAGAAGAAGGTACTATCTGCCCTTTTATACATTATATTTTGCATGTTTGCACAGGCCAAATGAAACGAGGCAGCAGGCCTTGAGCTTGACACCTGTAGCTTAGAGTATTCTTAGACCTTAAGATATGATTGTAGATACACACCAAAAATGATAGAGACTTCAATGCAACTTCTGTAAGTCACTCTGGGAAAAGAGCATCTGCTAAATACTTTAACAGTAAATCTTATCTGACCACAATACACACTTCTTGTTATGGAAGTGCTGTATAAGTGTTGATTTAGAAACTCGACAACCACTAGAATCAAATAAACTGAAGCTTACATGCCAGTAAAATACAACATCAGGATACTGTCAATATTCATACTTCAGTGAAACACAACGTTGCTGGAAGAAAAAAAGATAAACTTTAAAAGATGTAAATGTAAAGACACTGCTGTTCTGTATTTTGTTCCTAACTATTCCCAGGAGTTCTGCAACGTGAGTGTATATCAAATCGATAAACAGCATTTTTCATGGCGTTTTTCGGTCACTTTTAGCAAGAGCTTGTGTGTGTGTGTGTGTGTGTGTGTGTGTGTTGGGGGGGGGGCGTGTTTGTGTGGCACTAGGAGAGGAATCGATTGCCTTCACACTCGAGTGCTCTCTCGCTCTCTTCATTTTTACTCGTTCTCTCAATCTCAAACCACTTCTTCCCTCTTTTCCAATCATCCCCTCTCCCCTCTTCAGCCTGTTCTGCTCTTCCATTTCCTGAGTCTGGTCTCTCTGCTCATCTGTATAGAATAAAAATGCCTTTGATGAAAAATGAAACAACGCTTTAGTGGATTAATGCTGGCAAAGGTCATAAATGCTTGAAAAAAAGGCAAAATATCCTCAGAGCGTAAATTCAGTTATGTGCTGTTTTGCTAGCGTTTGTTTTTTATTTATACTGTCTTTTCAAGCAGGCAGATGTCTACAGGGCATGAGCACAATCCCATTTATATGAGCAAGGATGTGTGTGTGTGCGTGTGTGTGTGAGAGAGAGAGAGAGACGAAATCCAGTGCACTACTGCCCCCTTCTGAACATGTTGGCACAAGTACAAATTTTAATTACATAAAAGATTCAACATAATATTAAATATTTAAATATTATCTTAATATTATGTTAATACTCTTAATTTATTTTATTCACAGAGACAAAACCAACAATGGCAGTAGAACTACACTCTGTATTCGTATCACATCAATCAGGCAAGGTGAAAATTGTGTCCTTTTTAAATGAACAAAAGCACAATCATAATTTTGTAAGAGATAACACTTTTTTAATCCCAGCTGGGAACTTCCAGCATCATACACTTCATGGGTTCTGATTCATTTCTACCTTTCTTGCTTATATTTATCTTGTTTTTTTGTTTAAGCTCCCTCCAACACACCATGAATCCCAAATCTTTCCTATTCCCTAGCCATGTTTACTACATAGGTTATAACATTACAGTGCTGCAGAGCCTATGTAGTGTCCTAGATGTGCTTTGTGTAATTTTACGTTTGGAGCCCCTGCGTTAAATGCTTCTACCATGAAGCTACAGGCACAATATTCTTCCCATTGTTTACATTCACAGTATCCGATGGGATGACAATCGATAATTATCAATTAACACGTCATACATTTTATCCGTTTGTAATTACATGTTCTGTAACGTCCGCAAAACAAGTTATCACTCACTGCACGTTATATAGCAGCAGCTGTACATTATTTTCCTCTCTCTTGAAGTGAAGAAGACAAAAAAAAGCAGCTTGTCATGTTACTGAGAAAGCGGAAAGAAATCTTCACCACGCTTTTGTGTTACATAACAGCAAGGTTTTTTTAAAAAAAAAATCTGTTTATTATTACTAATAATCTTAGTTTATGTGAAGCATCTGCCATAGAAGTTGTTAATATACAAATGATAACATATTAAAACAAGTGCATTAATATAAACCCATGACTTTCCTTAACTACTGTAAGCTGCTGTTTTTAGATAATTAATCAACACCGTCTGACCGATCATAATCGAGAATTCAGCAGTGTTTGGTATAAGCATGAATAATATTCATATGTGAAAATGGGATGTAAAAGTTTGACTTTATCGCCCATCCCTAAGACCAGGCATAATTGCTTTTCTCCAGCATTTTTTCCCACTGACTCCCAGAGGAGAGTGTTTTCTCTCTGTGTGGCATCATCAGCCAGCTTCTTCTCTTTCTACTCGGCAGTGATGCACTTTGAGATGCTCAGCCTCGTAAACTGACATTCCAGCAACTGCTCCTTCTTTCGCAGCTCACACCTAGCAGACCCTGCTTGGAAACAGCTAGGAAGGATTTGACTGGCCTCCACTCATTAGACCCGTTACTGTATTTACCTGGCTATCTTTATTTATTAGTGATTGCCTGCTTGTCGACTTCAGTTCTTCAATATATGTGTCATCATATGAGACTTGCTCCATCATGTGGTCACTACATAAAATTTCAGGAAAGATGCTTTGGAAATTTTATATTTCAGTGCTCTGTTCGTTGTCACTCTCTTTCAAAGGAATCTGTAGTGTATGGCTGAACATCAGGGCAGGAATCTCTACTTTTTCATAGTGTATTCACTTATAATGAAAATCTAATGGCAACTGCTGAACTCCGTCAATAAATATTTACATAAAGCATTTCTTTTTGCCTGAGTTGGTCAAGGCCGGGTGCAAAATGGAGGAGAATATGGTGTAAGTAAGTGAGGTGTCTAGCATTATTTTCCTCATATCTAGCCTCTAGAAGCACTTGATCATTCTTGCTGTGCCCGTGGTCATAGACACAGGACACGGCTGACAGAGACAACAACTTGGACATCGCCAACAAGCTGATCTGCACATACTCTGAGCACATGAGCAGGTACGCTGTCAGGTCCAGCAGCCTTGTGTGTATTAACTCTGGATGGTTCTGTCAGTTCTGTCACTTCCCCTGTCATCATACGTGAGCAGACAGAGCTTTTTTTTTTTTTTCTTGGATGCTCATTGTTCTGTGCTATAAACGGTGCTGAAGTTATTCGGTGTATCTGGGAGAAAGTGTCACTGTCATAGAGAACATATTGTTAAGTTATAGTTGGTGATGGCCTGCATACACCATGTATCTCTGTGTCCAAGAAATACCACAAATGATACAAAGCTAAAAGTGGGGAAAAGAAAGACTCATTCTTTAATAGTTCTTCATGATCTATATGTAACTCCAATGCAGTTTAAACCTAGATTTTTTTTTTTTTTTTAATTTTATTAACTTACAGGGCCTAGAATACAGTTGTTACTAGGGCTACAACAACTAATCAACAAAATGGATCAAATTCGATAATAAAAGCAGTTGCTAACTAATTTTTTTATTGATTACTTGGACTGTGCTTTGAAGCATGCTGTGGCACACTACACTAAATAAACATTTGATAGAAATGGTACAACACGTTACAACAGAGAAAACCTCTTCTAAAGTTTGGAAACTCTTTACATTACCCTTCACTGTTGGCCTCCATACATAACATTTCATATTAGTAATATTTTTAATTTCTAAAGATTTGTTTGTTGCTTATTAACTGTCATGTATTGAGTTGTCCTGCCTTATCTGGTTTTCAAGCTGTATCCCACATTTATGGCCATATTTATCTTTATTTCTCTATCAGAAAATATTAACTGACTACTTTGACCAAACAGCTGATCATCTGTCTGAGAATTCAGTGTGTTGAAAACGAACATGGTGTCAAATGAATGATCGTTCAACGAGACGATCATCAATGTTCTCACTTCAAAACACAACTAGTCATGAAGTGTGTGCCTTCTGCAGTGTTGGGCAGTGAGTAGTGGAGCTAATTAATTAAATTAAGCTAAATAAATTAATTACCTTGTGTGGTTAAACTATTTTTTCAATGCTACATTCTCTTAGTACACATAATATGTTTTTTTTTTTTATTTACATATATTTAATATATAATGTGTAACAAGTCATCAGGTCACCATCCCGCTTTAGGTTCACATCAAAGTTCACTGATTCCAGGCACTGAAACTAAGAGTCACCTGTACAGCTGCATATTCCAGCAGTTATCCAATCAACCAATCATGTGTCAACATCTCAGTGCATAAAATGATGCAGATGCAGGTCAAGAGCTTCAGTTAATGTTCACATCAAACATCAGAATGCGATCTCTGTATCTTTAACCGTTCCGATCTCTCTCATCAGCAAGGCATTTCAGCCTGCAGAGCCTCCACTCACAGGATGTTTTTTGTTTTTTGCACCATTCTGTGTAAAAACTCGAGATTATTGTGTGTGAAATTCCCAGGAGGTCAGCAGTTTCTGCAATACTCAAACCAGCCCATCTGGCACCAACAACCATTCCACGGTTAAAGTCACGGAGAGCACACTTTTTCCCCATTCTGATGTTTGATGTGAACATTAACTGAAGCTCTTGACCTGTATCTGTATGATTTTATGCATTGTGCTGCTGCCACATGATTGGCTGATTAGATAACGTGAAGGTGTACAGGTGTTCCTTATAAAGTGGACGGTGAGTGTACACTGATGGATTTAAGTTCACATTAATGAACTCACAGCATTCTCCATTTACTTTGATAGAAAGCAAGACCGCATCTGTCAAGCATGAAACTTATTAATAATTAATATGAAATGGCGGAAGGGGGCGGGGCTTCGAGATAGCGTCAGTTAATACGGAAGTTTAAAACACCTGTGCAACTGTCAATCATTCCATATTCACACGCCGATTGGCTGACGTCTCGTGGGAGGGTAAATTGTGTTTTTTTTTTTTTTTTTTTTTTTTTTTAAATAATAACTCGAAGCAGCGTAGGCTGAAACGCGGAGCTCCCATGCTAAATGTTTTCATATATATACAGGCTTTATTCGCGTCTACAGCGTCAAATGACTCGTACAGAAAAGCTCTCAAATACCTTTTCACTCATTTTGTAGTTTAAAAAGTTGAACTTAGGGGCCACTTTCTGTCCAAACAAGACTACAACAGAACTTACCTTCAGCTGGAGAAGCCACTATATATATCTCTCTTCTCCAACCTGCCATTTTCACCTTCTTGACGCTAACACAGAAAGCCATATACAATATATTCTGGCACAACACTTTAACTTTTTCCCCCTCTGTCCTTCCCCTAAACTGCAAACAATACGAAGACCTAAGCATGAAATACACACTAGCAGATTAGCCTTACTTCCACTTTGTAGCATTACAATTAATATAAATAACGGTTAAAATTCCCTACAGTAAATGGAAGTGACTTATCATATTTGCAAAAACATTTACACGAACAACTTCGAGCTTAAATACAGCAGACTAGTTTCCTCACAGTTAGCATGAAGCTCAGCGTTTACTGAGTCTCTCAGAGGGGATATAACCTTAAAAACAGTATTCAGTCTGAAAGAAAGTCATTTAAAATTCGCTCACCTGATACAAAAAGCCATTTGTATTCAAGAAAAAAAAAGTGTTTTAACTGTTTATATTATATTCAAAAGAAAAGTAATTTACCTTTACACTTACACTTAATTACTGTGTGTGTCACGTGACCTACTCAACTACTACATATAAGTCACGCGCTGCAGCTTTAATATGAAGCTTAATATGGTCACGTGTCTCATTCTATACCCAAATTTCAGATTTTTTGGGACAATTTTTTAATTTTCATTTTTTTTTTATACCATCAATAAAACAAAATACATACACAAAAACACATGATACATTACTGAAATCCTCATGATCTTGTCTATCTACATGTAAAGGAAAAAGTTGTCACATTCTGCAGAAGGATGGCTTACCCTTCTGTCAAAACTGCCTGAAAGTCATGTTTATGACATGTTTAAACATTATTTATTTGTTAGCACAATTATTCATGACACATTTAGTCCCTGCTTTGCGGTTATAATAACCTCCACGCCTCTGAGAAAGCTTTCCACTAGATTTTGGAGCGTGGCTGTGGGGATTTGTGCTCATTCAGCTACAAGAGCATTAGTGAGGTCAGGTACTGATGTTGGGTGATGTTGGGATGTCGAGGAGGTCTGGGGTGCAGTCGGCGTTCGGGTTCATCCCAAAGGTGTTCAGTGGGGTTGAGGTCAGGGCTCTGTGCAGAACACTCGAGTTCTTCCACACCAGCCTTGGCAGATCATGTCCTCATGGAGCTCGCTTTGTGCAGAGGGGCATCGTCATGCTGGAACAGGTTTGGGTCTTGCTTGAGTATGCATTGCATAAGTATTCAACCCTTTTGTAGTGTTACAACCTGGAAATGAAATTGCTCAATGGCCCATTAGTGGCAGCTTGGTACTGGGATTTGAACTCATAACCTTTTTAGTGTGTTGTCTTGCATTATGTATAAAAAATATTTATAATAGTACTAATACCTAATTAAAAAAAAAAGAAGTAAAAATTCTACTCATGTCTTCTATATTGCAGGGGAACAACAATGATAAGCAATATATATATAACAAGAAGCACAGTCTGAGAAGTCAGACTCTTCACTTTTTGTCCAGGAGTCCACACCTTCCTGAGTTTAAAGAGAGACAAGGAGGAGTGGTTTATTTATGGAAACTCATGGCCTGACTCATCAGACTGTGGGCTTCTTCTTCAAGGTTCTCATACTTACAGGTGCGCACGTATCGGACAGATCACAGTTTTAGTAGCAGTAGAAACTGCGTGTAATATCTGTATACGGGGTGTGACCTTGTTCATTCTCCTGCATTGCTCATTATAGTGAGAAAAGATCTTGTTACTACGAGAAAAAGGGAGAAAATAACAAAGTTGACAGGATTAATCAAATTTTACTTCACACTTCATAGTTAATAGTTTATTTACATCACACTTCACAGTTAATAGTTTATTGTCATTTTCTCGTAATAACATGATGTGCTTCTTGTTATAATATGATGTTTTTCTTGTTATAACATGTTTTTCTCATTATAATGTGATGCAGATGGGTTTTTTTTTACTTGCTGGACAGCACAGAGCTTCTGTAGGCATAATCCTGACTTCACATTTTTCACACCAAATTAGTGAAAATATATATAATCAATTGTGCTGTATGTGTGTCATGTTCACCATCCACCAATAAGCATTTGGAACTGTTATAAAATACACTGTACACCAGAAGTTTGTGGACACCTGACCATAACACCTATATGTCCTTGTTGAACATCCCATTCCAGATATAGTCCATCTTTGCTGCTATAATAACATCCACACCTCTGGGAAGGCTTTCCACTAAATTTTGGAGTGTGGCTGTGGGGAATTGTGATTATTCAGCCACAAGATCATTAGTGAAGTCAGATACCTATGTTGGGTGAAGAGGCCTGGGGTGCAGTCAGCTGGAATGACTCTTCATCCCTTATGTTCTCAGTGGGGTTGAGGTCAGGGCTCTGTGCAGGACACTCAAGTTCTTCCACTCCAACCTTGTCAAAGCATGTCTTTACGGATCTATCTTTGTGCACAGGGGTCATGCTGGAACATATTTGGGCCTCTTAGTTACAGTAAAGGGAAACTGTAAGTCTACAGCATACAGAGACATTCTAGACAATTGTCTGCTTCCAACTTTGTGGCAACAGTTTGGGGAAGAACAACATATGGGTGTGATGGTCAGGTGTCCACAAACGTTTGGCCGCATAGTGTATTTCAGGGTTGTTTAAAATTGAAACCACCCCTAGCTACACCTCTGATGATGATGATGATGATGGTTATTATTATTATTATTATTATTATTATTATTATTATTGCATTCTTGCAGTTATTAGCCTATAAACCTTTAAAAAAAGACTAATTTTTTGTGTTCTGTGAGTGGAAAGTTTAATACAAATACAAACTATTATTATATATATTATACACATTTAACCTAATATTTGAAAAATAAATCTGTACTAAGGGGGTCAGTGGAATTTCTTTTTTCATAGTTCAATGGGTCCCTGTTTTCAAAACGTTTGAGAATCTTTGCTCTAGGAATCGCGTATAAGTAAATCATTATTTCCAGAAGTTTCAGGATTAAAAATCATTCATCAGCAGCAGTAGTACAAAGAGGACCAGTGGGCGGGGCGTGTTATATGATTGGCTGATACATAGTGATTGACAGCGTGTCTGCTCCCGCCCAGCTACCTGCTCAGCGGCCAAGCCTTGCTACCTCTCCTGCTAAACTTTCACCCTTTGGCTGCCTCGTGTTTCTTAAGACACCAGAGCCAAGAGGAAAGGAATAATGGCGGACCACGGACTGACAAACGAAGCCGCTGAAGCCGCCTGCAAAGACGGAAACCCTATCACTAAGGTAGAGGTGAAATGAGTGTAAATTCCAGTGGAGCTAGTTCTGCATGCTGATCCAGCTCTTCTGTAGCTAGCAGGGTGATAGCAGGGCTCGCTTTAGCACGGCTGCCTGATGATGAACCTCGTTTTTTTAAAAAAGAGTTCACTACATGAAAATATTGAAGTTGCTTGAACTTTAGATTAGCTTAGCTAGCTAATGAACTAGCATATGAATCCCTAGGAGCTGTTTAGCTACTCTTTGGCAGCGTTTGGTGTAAAGAGCTGGATGCCAGAATGAGGTTGCTATTTTTATTTAAGCACAGATTAGCCAGCTGTGTTAAACATACTCTTAGCTTCCTGAACCTCCTGTTCACAATGACAAGCTGAATTAAATGACTAACTTAAAAAGTCAATTTCACAATGAGTACAGCATTAAGATTGTGTGGTTCAGTGGTGTGTTTGTGGTTCCAAAATCTGGAAAAAAAAAAAATAGTATTGGAGATATTCTCATTGTAATTTTTGCACTTTTTGATGACTCATCCTGTACTAGTCTTGTGTTTGTCCAATTAAATGCTCTCCATAACGGACAAGTCCCGCCCACATCACGGGAGGGGGGAGGGGGGCGTGTTTTGGTCTACAGTGGCAGCTTGTTTGCAGCAAACATTGTTAAACTCTTCATTGCTCTCTAAACATAGCTAGTTTGTTAATCTGCTGTCATGTTTGTGTAGATTGGGTGGGGATAAGGTGTATCTCGAACGCTGTTGGCTGTTGTGTAAATCAGTCAAGCACTTCAACACACCAGTAGATGTACCTAGTTACCTAATCCACGCAACTGGATTACACATGCAGTACCGATAATTTGTCTGTGTCAAGCTTAGAGTATTCGTCAGACCGGTTCTGATGATAGTCGATGAGTTATTTGAGGTGTATCTAACATCTTCATGATGTATTAATGCCTAAAATCACTGACGCACCTTTTCTTTTTCTTCTTCTTTTTTTTTTTTTTTTTTTTTTTTTTTTTTTTTTTTTTTTTTTTTTTTTTTTTTTTTTTTTTTTTTTTGGTGTAGGACTTCATGATGCAGCAGACAATGCTGAGAGTGAAAGACCCGGTTAAATCGTTGGATTTCTACACACGCATCCTGGGAATGACGTAAGTGCCGCTATTTTGTGGTGTGCTGCTGTGGAATGTTGCAGATCCTGATCTACTTCCTGTTGACGTCAATAATAATAATAATGCATTAAATAAATAATTAATTAAGTTCGGTATTACATTTCGTGGTTATCACTGTTAGTCGGGATAAAGCAGTTACTGAAGGTGAGTGAATGAGGAATTATTGTGCCTTTGCAAAGCACAGGTGCTTTATAAAGATAATCCTAAAAGTGATAGGAGAGCACCCCATGACGAAATGTCGCAATGACGCAAACAGGAAGGAAAAAATGTAAATGAACAGCCATCGAACACTTTCCAGTCAGATGCATTTGTGTCAATTATTCAACAGAAGTCAGCTCATTGGACTACAGAGGTTTTTGATCAGAAAGGGGAAAGTTTCTCAGACTTTTGGGCTAGATTAAAAAAAAAAAACGTATCCACCCTTTCTGGTCTGATTAGCAATCTGACAACATGGGTTGTAAAACACAACAATACAAAAAACATAAGCTTAATGTTTAAACTTGACTGGACAGAGGAGTATGCATTCTATCTCTTCGAGTCACATTCAAAACAGATGCGTCTCAACTGTTTAGAGTCAAAAGTTGCCACTATAAAACAAACCAGCGACTTCATATCTTCTTAATTATAGCCATGAATTAATCATGAATGGTTGAGCATTAAACGTCACTGTTGTGACCATTCATTCATGTTATTTTCTTGTCTGGAGAACGGATTTTTTTTTTTGTAACTGGACCTTTGCGAATTTGAGTTGCTGTGGAATGCTGCCAGTCTTGATCCTTATTCTGGCTGCTTCAGACAAAGAGTCATCGTTTTGTTTTGTTTAGGCTTTTCCTTTTTAAAGTTCCCTGCATTGTGTATGGTGTTCCGCAATTAATTTTCATGTCCACGCACGTCAGTATTCATGACAATCCTGCCAACGATGCTTAATTTCAATTCTTTACAAATCAGAGAAGTTGCGTGTTGTCGCATTTCTAAGTGTATAGATTAAAAATTGAGTTCTGTAACACCAACACAAAGAGTAGGGCAAGATTTACCTCTGGAGTGTATCGACAAACAGTGTGTAATACAAGTGATGCAATTACTTCAAGGTGTTTTAGGCATTTAAGATTTTTTTTTTTTTTTTTTTTTTTTTTGGACATTTGAATTTTGTGCCCACTCCCTCATTCCTGCCAATGCTCACAAAGCTCCGCCCTCAGGATCTACAGTGACCTGAAGAGTATCTATAAAATTATTGACAAAAGGCCCATCCAAACACAAACAAACTTTCCAAACCAGAAATCAGTTTTCCGAAACAGGTTTTCGCAATGACTTTGTACACTATTGCTAAGGCCACGGCTTAAACTACTGCTTTTTTAATCATGTTCTGCATATCTACCAAGTTATTCATACAGTTAAGGAATAAAAATTTGACTTCTGTACCTTTAAAACTTTTTTTTTTTTTTTATCATATGTATGTAATAAATAAAAACAAGCTGTCAGCAGAAAAACAGCTAATGAGTGTGTAGGTGAGATGAGAAGGTAAGAAACTAGAGCAGAATTTGGTTATTAGAAATATTATAAGAAAATAAGTCTATTGCAAATAAATACTTTCCTGCATTCCTCTGCACCAGCTCTCATTTATGCCATTTATATTGCTATTCAAGTTCAACTGCAATATCACACTAAACCGTCATGTCCTATCCTGCCATCCTAATGTACCTGCTTAACGCAGATTCAAACCTCATTTATGGCACCTGACATGTTTGAACTTACTTCTGGAGATCTATTTAGTTCAGCCCCCTCAGGCTTTACGGAAACATTGTACCTGGCTGCCTATCCAGAGGAGTACTCAGAACACATTAGGTAAAAAATTTGTTATAGCTGGAAAGTCTTTAAAAGGAGGCGGCCTTGTAAATCCAGTGGTCTGAATTGTGTGTGTGTGTTTTAATTCTTTTTTTTATTTGTTCCACAGCCTGCTGCAGAAATTTGATTTCCCCTCCATGCGCTTCTCTCTCTACTTCCTGGGTTATGAGGATAAAAAAGAAATCCCAACTGACGTCAGTGAGAGGACAGCGTGGACTTTCTCACGCCGAGCCACCATCGAGCTCACGCAGTAAGTGTGCAAGGAGCAACGTCAGCTTACAGAAATGGATTTGGACTCTGGTTTCTGTTTCTTGGAAAAGCTTTTTTTTTTTTTTTTTTATTCAGTTATTACACACCTTTTTAATTTAGCAGGTTGATATACCTTAAATACCAGAGAATAGACTTGTACACAGTAAAAAGCGACTGCTTTGACAATAAAAGTCGTATTCACATATGACAAAACAACTGTTCTAATTTGAAGCTTTACTTTTCCACAAAGAGGGAACACATTTGAGGAGAATAATGCATAGAGACATGAACAGACTTTTATATTTGCTGCGACATGAACTCGTGAAGTCAAGGCTGTTTTTAATATCTTCTATTGGAACAATGTTGCCTAATTATATTGCAGTATAACACTTAGAAATTGTAGCATTTTTACAAATCGCTTGACATCAGTGAATTTATCTACTAGTTTATCATTTAGAGTGTGAACGTAATTTGCTTAATGAGATGAGGTTTTTGCAGTAGATCAATATTCATTCCAGCTGTTTACTAGCAGCCAGAGATGTTGGCTAAACACATAGACAGATTGTGTGTGTTAGTCAGGATCTGAGAGCTAGTTCAACTAAAGTTGGTCTGGCCACTGAATCTTGAAGGATTTCATCAACAGTTATGTCAACCTGATTTTGTAAATTGTCTTCATTTTAAAATTGTTGAGTGTCTTGGTATGTTGTGATTTCATTCTTATTATGATGGAAGTGAACAATCTGGCTCTTTTTTGGTTAAAACTATCGGAATAGCCAGCGAAGTGTATTTACACTAAGGTAGAATGTAAGCACGTAAGTAGGTAATGCAAGAGTATAATCAGATATTCTAACTGACATGTACAGTCATGTAATGTGTAACGGGTTTTGTTTTCATTTACCCATTTTTGATCCTCTAATAGTGAAGTTCCCTTTTGATGGGGAAAAAAGTATTGTTAAATTCTTCAGTCTTTCATCCCACTTCTCTTGTTCCCCCCCTTTGTAGTAACTGGGGTTCGGAGACAGATGACAGCCAGTCTTACCATAATGGAAACTCAGACCCTCGAGGTTTCGGTGAGTCCTGACATCTGTCAAATCCTCAGTCAAGGCAAAACAAAGCATTTTCAGTATTTTCCGAATTTTAAACAGAAAATGGTTTTATGGTATACACAATGTACACTATTACAGTGTGTGTGTGTGTGTGTGTGTGTGTGTGTGTGTGTGTGTGTGTGTCTGTCTGTCTGTCTGTCTGTCTTCCATATCAAGTTAGTCATTTTGAAGCCTTTTTTTTTTTTGACAATGAGCTGTGCTTTCACTGACCACTGACATGGTAGTAGAGAGCGGAGCAAATTTGCACAATTGTAGAGAAACAATGGTCGCAGTTATATACGTTGGCATTTGTGTGCTGTGTGAGCAGGACTTCAGAGTCTCTCTGCAATTCCTCCTTTAGGTGGAGGCCATTAGGACTGGGACTGACCCTGTTGTTTCCCTGCTGTACCCTACAGTTTCCCTACTGTTTTCCTGCTCTTCCCTGCTGTACCCTACTGTTTTCCTGCTCTTCCCTGCTGTACCCTACTGTTTTCCTGCTCTTCCCTGCTGTACCCTACTGTTTCCCTGCT
>CM040977.1:28439930-28455749 GCA_022985145.1 Pangasius djambal
CCCTGCTGTACCCTACTGTTTTCCTGCCCTTCCCTGCTGTACCCTACTGTTTTCCTGCCCTTCCCTGCTGTACCCTACTGTTTTCCTGCTCTTCCCTGCTGTACCCTACTGTTTCCCTGCTCTTCCCTGCTGTACCCTACTGTTTTCCTGCTCTTCCCTGCTGTACCCTGCTGTTTCCCTGCTCTTTCCTGCTGTACCCTGCTGTTTCCCTGCTCTTTCCTGCTGTTTCCTTCTGTTTCCCTGCTCTTTCCTGCTGTACCCTTCTGTTTTCCTGCTGTAGCCTACTGTTTCCCTACTGTTTCCCTGCCCTTCCCTGCTGTACCCTACTGTTTTCCTGCTCTTCCCTGCTGTACCCTACTGTTTTCCTGCTCTTCCCTGCTGTACCCTGCTGTTTCCCTGCTCTTTCCTGCTGTACCCTACTGTTTCCCTGCTGTAGCCTACTGTTTCCCTGCCCTTCCCTGCTGTACCCTACTGTTTTCTTGCTCTTTCCTGCTGTACCCTACTCTTTCCCTGCCGTACCCTACTCTTTCCCTGCCGTACCCTTCCGTACCCTACTCTTTCCCTTCCGTACCCTACTCTTTCCCTGCCGTACCCTGCTGTACCTTGCTCTGACTAGCTGAGGAGCTGTGTATAAATCACCTGTGTTTTTACTGTGTTCCAGGCCACATAGGAATCGCTGTGCCAGATGTCTACGCTGCATGCAAGCTGTTTGAGGAGCAAGGAGTGGCCTTTGTTAAAAAGCCTGATGATGGTGGGTTTCTCTCATGTTCACTGTGCTGTTCTGTGCTCCATTCGTGTCTATATGTGTTATGAGCTCTTAAACGTTAGTCACGTGTAGTTTTATGTCCATCTATCTGTCTGTCAGTCAGTCTATCTGTTTGTCAGTCTGTTAGTCTGTCAGTTTATCTGTCTGTTTTCCAGTGTATCTGTCTATCTCTCTGTCTGTCTGTTTTTTCCTTTCTTTCTTTCTTTCTTTCTTTCTTTCTTTCTTTCTTTCATTTTGGCTCTTTTTGTCTCATCTTTTCATTTCTCATGTTCTTTCTCTCTTTCTGTTAATTCTCTTTCACTTTGTTTTTTCTCTTTTCTTTTTTTCTTTACTTTTTTCTTTTTGTTCATCTTCTTTCACTTTCTTACTTGTCCATTCTTTCACTTTTCCTTACTTGTCCATTCTCTTTCACTTTGTCTTTCTTTCTTTCTCTTTCTTTTTTTCCTGTTGTATTTTATTTCTTTTTCACTCACTCACTTTCTCATTTCCGCTTTTTTGCTTTTTCTTTGTTTTATTCATTCTTATTTCACTTTGTTTTTTGTGTTTCTCTGTGTGTGTATGTCTCTCTCTCTCTCTCTCTGTCTTCCTCTCTGCTGTATTCTGTATTTCTCTTTTTCACTCTTTTTTACTCACTCCCTTGTCTCTGTTTCAGGTAAAATGAAGGGTCTGGCTTTCATTCAGGACCCGGATGGCTACTGGATTGAGATTCTGAGCCCCAACAACATGGTGCCCATCACCTCGTAAAGACGCTGCCATGGCCGTGTGATCAGCTAGTAGATGTTTTGAAAGAGAGTTGAAGAGAGCAAATGGAAAAAATGGAGCCATACTTTTATGACCTCACACACATGCTCTTTTTTGCAGAGAGCGTGAATCAGGAGAAGCTCATTGCGAGGTGCAGCTGGTGCTGACTGGCCGAAACAGCCGAGACGAGCCGAAGGGCTTTAGCTAGAAACTCATCACTGACAATTAGACACTAATTATGTAACCTGTATTATATTCTGATTATACAAATATCGATTATAGCTATATAGTCATACCTGTCCATTTTAGGCACTTTTAAATTATGTGCCACACTACCTTTGTTTTGTTCAAAAAGAGATTATATTTTATTATAAAACACTCTTCTACATATTGTGACTAGTAAATTAATAGTAGTTGTGGACAATAAAACAAAATACTGCTTGTCAAACTCCTGTGTTTCCATTTTTAAATGATATTTAATCCTTTTGGAGAAACTAACAGCAAATTATTTATAAGTATTTTGTAAGTAAGATTAAAAAGTAGTTAAAAACACAAAGTTTTCTGATCCAGCACTGAAGAAAGTAACGTAGTGAGATATCTAAATATCTAGTAGTAATAGTATTTGTGCAATATATTGAATTTAATTTATTTTCCCTTGGGCAGCTATGATTTGAATGTAAATTTCAAATAATTACACTGAGCAGATTAATCTTTTAATGGGCTTCATTACAATGTTAAAATTAATTTTTAAATGCAGTGTGTAGGATTTGTGCATTAATGTGTTTAAAAAAAAAAACACCCACATACCCACAAGCATCACTAACACACTATTAACCTGTGTTCACTTACACTCTATTAATCTGATTATCTGATTTCTGCTAGACATGTAAACAGGATGGGATCACATTTTTCCTCACTCTCAGGTTTGATGTGAACATTAACTGAAGACCTGTATCTGCATGATTTTATGCATTGTGCTGCTGCTATATGATTGGCTGACTGGATAACTGCACAAATTTGCCAATGCACAGGTGTTCCTAATAAAGTGGACCGCGAATGCTTACACACATTACACAGTAATATCAGCACTACATGACAGGCAAGACTTGTGAAAGCCAGCTCAACAGAAAGCGAGTTACAGACGACTTTACCTGGGTAGAACCGCATCTCTCCATTGACTTGCATTGACTTAGACGCGAATCTTGCCCCTCCCAACATGGCGGGCGCATTGACGTATTGGCATAGCTAGCCATCACAAGCGAATGCAGGCTAGTTGCGCTCCTCGCCACTAGAAGGCGATATGCTAGATCTGTCAACAAGCGACCTTTCTCTGAAAACATCCTGTTCGCTTTCGGCGCAGCAAAATATAATGAACCTGTCCTTCCTGAGAGCTTCTACTTGATCAGCTGGATCGGAACGTATTGATTGTGGCACAGCTGGAGTTAAAGAAACAGCTGGACCTGGTTCTTGTTTGGTAAGTACTGCGATTTATTTACATCTTTAGCGCTGGATAAATTTAGATGCGCTAAATTTAGGAGCTGAAATAAATGGTAAAATAAAATTCAGTAAGCAGGAATTTGGATTGCTTTCAACCATTTTGTCAGACCTTTTTTTTTTTTGCCAGCGAGAATATTTTTATTTTAATACAGAATACTTAAACACGTAACGTAGCCTAGCTCCTAGCTACGGGGTGAATTGCGTTATTTTTCCCTACCGGTATTCTGACAAGTCCCGCCTCCTGCACTGTGATTGGCTGGTCTTAGTAATCACTGCTGTCTGTCAAACAAAGCAAGCACGCTATAGGCTACTAGTGGTCGCCCTAAATCGAAATGCGGGTGGGTAAAAAATATTCGTTTTATTTCTGCTTTTTAGCAAGATGCAATGGGGTAGTTTTTGTTCTATGGCCTAAGAAAACCTTAATCGTCCATTTAGAGGTGGATTTGTTAAAAAGGATATGATAGCAGCCGCACATAATGCCGTTTTCCTGAGATTTGGGATTGTAGGGATGCGCTTGTTTCGGTTTTCAAGGTTGCCAGGTCACACTTTGAAATCCCTCCTAATTGAACCCTGAACCCGCCCAAACTGTGTACAGAGCGGTCTGAGTAGAGCTGCACGATACTGACGAAAAACGTGATGTGCGATAACTTGATAAACAATGCGATATGCGGTACGATAATGCTACAAGTGTGGAAAATCAATTTAAATGATATAAAAACTGAAAATGACATGTTGTTTTGAGGAAGAGAAAGCATTCTCTGCTCTCTGCGTCGACCTAAAACTTTTCATAATTTTCTGAAGTATTAAAATCATTCAGTTTTCTCAAGCCCTTGCAATATGCATATTGCAATATTTACATTTGCGATATTTCGATAATTTCGATTTATTGTGCAGCCCTAGGTCTGAGTTAGAAAGAAATCAGCCCCAGCCTCGTTTCTTCATACAACTGGGTGCAGGGGTGTAGGCAGGCCAGTGGGGTGGCCAGGTTAGACCCCATGACTTCATTGGGGTGGGTAAGATCCTTATTGGTCATTTCTTTTGTTGTTGAAAAACCTACAAAAAAAATCATAGCTAACATAATATTAGGCTTCATCTTAGGAAGCAGACTGGTGTTATAAATTCAGTATCATTATACCAGAGCGCGGCTGAATGCTCGAATCTGATTGGTCAGAAGGTGTGACTCATTTTTGTATAACAGCACGGCTCAGACAGTAGTTCCAGCTGTAACATAAACGATATTAATTCACTCGTTGTAATACGTTATTGTTTCTATAGTAACAGCTGAAACACAAGGAAAATTCCTTAGCGAATGGTAGCTAATAAGGAGGCCTCCAAATAATGAATATCATTAATGGAATAAAGCTTGATGAGAGTTTGCTCATCTGTTCGCTCGTTGTGGTTAGTGGGGCCAGAGAATAGGTCACTTCTGTGTTAGCTAGCTAAACTTGCTTATTCATGCTTGACATTACACTTGGTGACAATGTTCGCAGTTGGACCACCATTTGTCTCTGAAATTCTGAACTGTAAAGTTATCAATGCAAAATGGTCACTAACTAAAGAGGATTTATGCTGATATTGCCCAAAAACCCTATTTTGTTCAGGCGTTTCCAAACTTTTGGAGGGCAGTGTATGTGTGTGTGTGTGTGTGTGTGTGTATATATGTATATATATATATATATATATATATATATATATATATATATATATATATATATATATATATATATATATATATATATATATGTGTATGTGTATATGCAACAACATATATTGCACATGAATGAATATATATATTTATATTTTGAAAAAAATACAAATACGTTTCCAATTTCCTCAGTCACTTTTGCAGTAATGCAGTGTCAAATATAGTGATTTTATAAGGAGCATGTATACGTAATATACAAAGCTTGACATACAAAATAAAAAAAGGATATTTGATGTTAGCACCAAGACATTTAGTGTGTTAGGTTTTACAGACGTTTCTTTATTATCGCACGAAGCTTGAAGACCTTATGACCTAATGACTTATTGCAAAAAAAAAAAAAAAAAGTATTAAAAATTAGACTTGGGTACAGAAATGAATTCATTCATTTATCTTCAGTAAGCACTTTACCCTGGTCAGTGTGTCGGTGGATCTGGAGAACAGTTAGGAACATACACCCTGGATGGAATGCCAGTCCATCACACACACACTTTCTCACCTACTGGCAACTTAGCCTAGCCACTTACGGGTAAACTGGAGAACCCAGAGGAATCGTGGGAACATGTGAAACTCCACACAGAGAGTAACCCGAGCTCAGTATCACCACCATGCCGCCCTTATGATGATCCAAGAAAAGGACGATAAACAATACTTGTGTATCAAGTCAGCTGTGATGTCCATTTATTAGTGATTATAGTTATTTATTAGAAACCAAGGTTGTCTTCTTCCAGCCCAAGGTTCTAAAACATATCCCAGCTGTGGATTATCTCTTCTTGGTGAACACTGCTTGATTATTCTACGTACCAGCCTGCTGGGTTTTTTTTTTTTTGTTTGTTTGTTTGTTTGTTTGTTTTAAAAAGAAGGAATCATAAGTGTCTTGTTTTTTACAGATGTAAGTGGCAGCCATGAGCGACAGTCACCCTCTGCGCCCGCTGGGCTCGGCGGCTGAGGTCGACCACATGCACCTTCTCTCCGAGCAGCTGGCAGCATTGGTGCCCGCCGAGGAATACAGCGATGTCACCTTTCTGGTGGAGGAGAAGCGGTTTCCTGCTCACAGGGTCATTCTGGCTGCTCGCTGTCAGTACTTCAGGTAATATTTTACACTTAAATCGCATTCTTAGTGTTCGTTCTGCAACAATTTGGCCCATGTTAAATGTAATGAAGGAAGCCTGCCCTACACCTTAAACCTACACAACATGTATTAATAAATTTGTATTATTGTGGTACAGTTATGGATCAGTTATGTTGTAAATACATCCTGGTCAGCTTGCAACTCCAACTTCTCATCATAACCTCATTTTCTTCCTCTGTTACTCCTTCATCAGAGCGCTGTTGTATGGTGGGATGAGGGAGTCTCAGCCGCAAGCCGAGGTCCGCTTGGAGGACATTCGAGCGGAAGCGTTCTCCATGCTCCTGCGCTATCTGTACACGGGCAGGGCCAACCTGAGCGAAGCCAAAGAGGAAACGCTGCTGGACTTCCTGGGCTTGGCGCACCGCTATGGTCTCCAGCCACTAGAGGCCTCCACCTGCGACTATCTGCGCACGCTGCTCAACGCACAGAACGTAAGTTTGATCTTCGACGTGGCCAGTCTGTACCACCTGAGCAGCCTGGCCGAGGCATGCTGTTCTTACATGGACCGGCACGCTGTGGAGGTGCTCAAGTCCGACGGCTTTCTCGCACTCTCCAAGGTGAGCAAGGAGGAGACACGCTGTACATTACATGCAGATTCTACTACTAATGCTTGTAAAATTAATATTAATAATAATAATAATAATAATATTAATAATAATAGAACTGTTTTTTGCCATTCATCTAGGGGATTAATTATTGTAAGTATCTAAGTTTCTTTCATTGCATTATTATTATTATTATTATTATTATTGTTGTTGTTGTTGTTGTTGTTGTTGTTATGATTATTAGGCATATCAAATAATAAGATTTGAATTATAAGCCTAAGATAAAAGTACCTAATGAAAGAACAGAACATTAGAACAGTTATTAAAATCGAGCATGTTAATTAAAAAGTTTTTTTTTTTTTTTTTAATGGTTTAGCCATTTTTCTGTTGACGTTTCCTTTTGTTCTTTCTCTTTCTAACTTTATGATCATTGACACTAAGGTAGGCAGAAATCTGGGGATTAGTAGGTAGCACTAGTAACAGAACTCAGGTTTTGAACATATGAATGTACAAACACTGCTTTCGACTTTCTGACTTTGTCTCTCTGTCGTTCTCGCTCTCTTTCAGTCTGCCCTGCTGACAGTAGTGCAGAGAGACTCGTTCGCAGCGAGCGAGAGAGAGATCTTCCAGGCGCTGTGTCGCTGGTGCAAACAGAACAGCGAGGACCCCAGCGCACGCGAGGTGATGTCAGCAGTGCGGCTGCCCCTGATGAGCCTGTCCGAAATGCTGAACGTGGTCCGGCCCTCTGGCCTCCTGAGTGCCGATGAGCTGCTCGACGCCATCCAGACACGCTCAGAGAGGAGGGACATGGAGCTCAACTACCGCGGCATGCTCAGTTAGTCTTTATTTACTCTACACTCAGTTAAAAAAATGCTCAGTTTCACTTCAGTCATGCTCATACGAACTGGCGTTTATTGTTCTTAACCTTCTGTTGTTGGTTTGTTGGAGTACACACAGGAAGTGACTAGATTTCACAGTGTATTAACTTCTAGGTACACCACCCAGCATGAGTGTTTGGGGGAATCTCCAGTAGTTTTTAGAGCAATAGCTCAGACAAAATTAAATGGGCAGTGGTGTAGTCAATATATTATAGCCATAAGACATGTTTGGAGCCTGCAGCTTGCTTGATTTTGTTTTGTAATTGGTCTGTGTTGCAAATAGCCACCAGATAAGCATCGAAATCATCACACACTTGCCATAACTTTTTTCAGCATCTATAATAGACTTTCTGAAAAGTATGAGCACTATATATGTTTAGAAAGTGGGGAAAAAAGATGTCTCAGAACTAACAGTGGCAGCACCATCCTGAAGCCAGAATCACTTGCAGAATCAGTTTGAGTCCATTTGAAAAGTTAACCAAACAGTAAGTAAATAGAGAAATGCAAAATGATAGGAGTGGCTTCATTTAGAGTTAATGGAATCAGAAAGTGCTAAAATCTCTCAGTCTAATCAGGCGCTTGCAGCACAGCACATATGTTTTCTCACCCCCAGGCGAGAGTGAAGGCTAACACACACTTCCTCTGAGACACACAAAGCCAGCAAACTGCTGCTCATACTGCAACACGTGGCAGCGTAACACACTCGGAGGAAAGCGCTATCTGCCCTCTTCCTCATACATGAGCTCACAGATGCCTATGATTAGCCAGTGTTGCTGTGATTGACAGGGGAGGGAAAGTATGGCATCCCGCCTACAGTTGCTGTATGGGGAAGGTTTTGGCATTTTCAGGATTCGAACTTGTGATATTTATGTTTTACAGCTAAGAGTCTGATTAACATCTGAGAGCAAGCAGTTAGGAAATTTCAGACTATTTGTTATTCTGCATTATTTTGTTTTGTCTGGGGCAATGATGTTGAATAAACTGTAATTAAGAGTGATTAAATTCCAGGTTACACTAGTAGTGGAATTTTGTGTCGGAAACAATTTGATTTGACAGTTTCGGTTGCTTTTATGAAGCGTTTTGTTTACAAACTGTTAGTAGTTCTCCCTCCAGACTATTTAGCTAGACAGTTTGCACTGTTAGGAATATCATAGCTCAAACAAAGAAACAAACTTTGGCCACCAGCATGCCTTAGCTAGTTCGAGGTGTGGGGGAATCATTTCATTAGTAGCCAGACTGTTATTTTAACTCCTGTTGACTTGTCAGGGAGGTTTGCTATATGACCTTTTGGAGGGCTGAAGGGTTGAGTAAACATCACTGTAGCCCTTCGTCTCAGATTATACTCATAAAAAAAACAAATAGCACTTGGAGCTCGATTACCAAAACATACACGGTCAGTCCTCTCTGCTTTCGGCGTTCTTATTTGTTCTTGACCTTCTTTGCCCTCAGGCTCAAATTCGTGCCTAGTTAAAAATAAGTCGTAAGAGGTTTATGGACAGTACTGAGGAGCATGAATGAACGATTCATCTCTGCGTTAAGGAATTTTACACAGTTGTTTATTGCAATACAATGTGTGGTACCGGTGTTTTGTTTCAAGGCAAACAATTGTTATCTTAGACGCTGTTAAATCAGATATCAGAAACCAGGTCATGGGTGTTTGACTTTGAACATGGGAAGGTAGAACCAGTACATGTATATGTGTAAGCTCTTGTGGTATCAGTGATCATATTTTATAAAAATTTGGATGCTTTAATGGTGCTGTTGCCATGTTTGTAAGTTGATTGTTGTGTGTGTGTGTGTGTGTGTGTGTGTGTGTGTGTGTGTGTGTGTGTGTGTGTGTAGTCCCAGAAGAGAACATAGCCACAATGAAGCACGGAGCCGTGGTAGTGAAAGGCGAGCTGAAGTCGGCTCTGCTGGATGGAGACACTCAGAACTACGACCTGGACCACGGCTTCACCAGACACCCGATAGAGGAAGATGGGCGCAGCGCAGGGATCCAGATCCGTCTGGGCCAGCCATCCATCATCAACCACATCCGCCTGCTGCTTTGGGATAAAGACAGCAGGTAAAATAAATCTGAAAATCCTTAAAACAGCCTAAAGCAGCCTCACTGCTCCAGGGTTGCTGGTTTGGTAGTTCCGGTTTCCTCCCAACAACATCCCTATAGGTGTATTCGGTATGGGGTATCCACGGGGTATTCCCACCTCACACCCAGTGTTCCCACAATTTTTAGAACTTTCTCGGCACTAAACACACCTTAGCAGGTATTCAGTGTTTTGATGACCAGTTTGGGAAAACACTGACCTCAACATGACCTGCTTTATCAGCCTGTTGGGGGCGTGCTGTTATAGGAAAATAATCAGCTGAGTTACTGTTATCATCATGAAGTTGATTCTTTTCCTATAGCAACACTCAAAGTGTTTATTCCTTTTATACCACAGTGATTATATTTTTCAGTTTATTAATGAATGACTCATTAATGAACGAGTTTATTAATGAAGTTTACAATTTGTCATGAAAAAAAAAAAAAAACAAAGAGCACAGAGTCTTCTATCCTGAAGACTTTCCCATCATGGAAAACTTGCTGACCGTACTCCTTTCATAAATATTACATAAATGTCTTCACTATATCAGCAATTACACATCTTTGTTTCATAACATGTTTTTTTTAAATCTGCTTATTACTAGGCTTAAATTATGTATACAAGTCCCGGTGAATGTGCTTTTATTATGGAAATGTTCACATAAAGACATTAAGAAACCATAAGGGTTAGAGGTCGCGCTCAGTGCATCTCAATACTCTGTTTATACATCATTAAAAAGCAAATCGTCAGTGGCATCGATGCTTCTAACATTTCATATTGTCACTGTATTTGTTTATTATTGTAGTTACTTCTTTTATTAAACGAATACTGGTTAAAAGATTTGTCTACGAAATCGAATCTAACTAAGCTATATTCTCCTCAGATCCTACTCTTACAACATTGAGGTGTCTATGGACGAGCTGGACTGGGTGCGAGTGGTGGATCACTCCAAGTTCCTGTGTCGCTCCTGGCAGAATCTCTATTTCCAAGCCCGTGTCTGCAGGTTAATATTATTTCACACTAATGAAAGACTGCCACCTTGTGGACTAGTAGTGCAGCAGGGTGGCTCGTAGTCCAGCCAACATTAAAAATAACAAATAGGATTAGAGGTTTACAAATTAGACATGAAATCCACTTAGTATGTTTATTACTTTATAATAAAGAGCTATTGAAATTTGTACTTTGGCAAAATAATACAAAATTTCACACAACATATCATTATTGCACTCAGTAACACTTTGTCTTGTGTCATATTAAGAGACTTTGCGTTTCGTACAGGTTTATCCGTGTTGTCGGGACACATAACACAGTCAACAAGGTCTTCCATTTGGTAGCTCTGGAATGCATGTACACGCAGCGTCCCTTCATCCTGGAGAATGGCCTTCTGGGTAACGTGGTTGATATTTATATACTATACTGCACTATATGTGTAGTGGCCTGGGAAACCCATTCACATGATAAAATGTTGATATTTTCTTCAATATACCGTATGACTCTGAAAACTACAGACTTTCCTGAACACAGTGACAAGCAAATGTTTAGCATTAAAAGTCTATTTACCTCTAAAAGTAAAACGAAAGAAATGAGAGACTCAAGCATGCTGTCGAAAAGCATTTAATATTAATTGATGTAATTTCAGTTTAATTTGATGCGATTAGTTTTATCATTAGCTTCATACACATCAGTGTCTCGAGCCTCATTTCCTTAGTCATGGCATTTGAATTACAGGAGCCTCATCGTGACTTGACTGATCCCTGTTCATGCTAATATCGGTGCTGAAATTATCACGGATTTATGCAGTGAGTTTTGCTTTGAAGGCTGAATTAGCATTCAGAAATTACGACTTGTCAAGCTGCCATCTCTACAGTGTCAGCGATGGTGAATGATCACTTCACAGATCATTTAACAGCTGCACCGCTTACAAACCGTTGAACTATTTCGCTGTGTCACATAACAAAAAAAGTGACATTCAGTACGTTAGAAAATCAAGCTAGCAAGATAGCAATTAAACCATCTTCTTTAGGCAGTTTGTTATAGTTACTCTTTATTTACCCGCAGACAGAAAACGTAGACAAGATTATAAAGCAGATCAAAACATTTCTACATCGTTTTAGTGAAATTTATTTTCTTAAAAAAAAACCGTATCAAACTAGGCTGAAAAATTGTGGGCTGATTGCCCGAATTCATCCACAGCGACATGCAGGGTTATTTATTTATTTTTTTTCCCAGACCACATATATTGTATACTATTTTTATATAGACTCCTGTGGTTTGTATGAATGACTTGGACATCTTTCTAGTCCCCAGTGAGAACGTAGCGACGGTGCAGGCATGTGCGAGTGTGGTGGAAGGCGTGAGCCGCTGTCGAAATGCCCTGTTAAACGGAGACACGAGCCACTACGACTGGGACTCGGGATACACCTGCCACCAGCTGGGCTCCGGAGCCATCGTCATCCAACTCGCCCAGCCTTACCTGCTCAGCTCCATGAGGTACGACCTCACTCTTCTTAAGTTAAGAAGCAGGGAATGTTATTGGTATTTAGAGTAGGCTTACACATATTTTTGAAAATGACTTGCATGTAGTTTATGTCTCCAAGGTTGTTAGGTTTTGTTTGAATAGAAGCATCTGAGATGAGGATTTTCAGTAGCGTCTATTCCACCACCTTTAAACACAAGCAAGGGAAAGAAAATACGGACTGGCTCATTTGTATTTATTGAAAATAGAAGGAAAAAGTAGGGTCACATGATTCGGTGACATGATTAAAATAAACCACTGTGGCATTCTAGCATTTAGACATTGACCTCTAGCATACATGAGTTCTATGGAAGAGATTAGATTAAAATCTGTTTCTCACTATGAAATACTAATTGTGTGTGTGTGTGTGTGTGTGTGTGTAGGTTGTTGTTGTGGGACTGTGATGAGCGAAGTTACAGTTACTATGTGGAGCTCTCCACTAATCAGCAGCACTGGGTCAGAGTGGTGGATCGCACTCGAGTGGCATGCAGGTGGGTTTTTCACTTTACTGCTCATTTCTCTTCACTTTCTTTTTGTTTACAGTTTTAATCAAGTCTTACTTGAAAAGCTGTAGTAGTTGAGTCCTTTCCTAGCTATCGGTCTTACCAGTTTGAACATTTAGCCTCAATCGAAATGTCTGACTTTGTGTGTACCTTGTAGTTTTGCAGACACAATGGCATTTATTGTACTCACATACAGTATCTACTCCTACAAAAGAATTTAATAGGTCTGTTTGTTCATCAGAGGTGCCAACACTTAGTGTTATGGGAGACACCTAAATACTGTTTTTCTGCTTTTTTAAGCTAACACAGCCTTCAGACCAAACACAAATGGGGAAAAAAATACAATTTAGTGTTGAAGTGTTGAACGTCAGCTCAAAAATTCATTACAAAATAAATCTTGGACGCCACTGAAAATCACATGTTAATTCTAAAGATTAATATACAAGTCGTTCAAAGTGAATTTTTTTTTTAAGTGACTCACCCAAACTCTGTCTCTTACCTGCGTAGGTCATGGCAGACGCTGCGTTTCGAGAGGCAGCCAGCTTCCTTCATTCGCATTGTGGGGACACACAACACAGCTAATGAGGTGAGAATGAGGGCACACGGTCTTTTTTGTTTTTGGCTCTTTTGCCAGTTTCTGGGGAACACGACGAGCTGCATTTTCGTCTTCTTAACTTTAAAAGAAAGAAAAAGTGGGGCTGGTGAAGGAACGACTGTTTAAAGTTGTAATAACGTAAGTGGTAACAGGAACTCCACAATATCAACAGATAAAAAGTGTGGTGTGGTTCTTTAATTAATAAAAATTGGGAGCATTGTGAAATTGCTGTGGTAAAAGAGGAATAAAACACTTGGGGACATGCTGTTATTGGAAAATAATTACCTTGCAGGTAGTAGTTCATTTTTTTTTATTTTTTAAAGAAGAGCAGATCACACATTTTCTCCGTTTATTGTTACTAGTTATTTATGTTTCTATATAAGTTTCCGTAGTGTAGTGGTTATCACGTTCGCCTCACACGCGAAAGGTCCCCGGTTCGAAACCGGGCGGAAACATGTTTTTTTTTTTTTTTTTTGTGGGTAATACATATTATGTTGAGGAAAATATCAACATGGATGCACTTAGTGTATAATGATATTTATTTTTAATTTCTGCTCTCTTCCTGTTTCTCCCTCTCTCCAGGTGTTTCACTGTGTGCACTTTGAATGCCCGGCTCAGCTAGACACTGAGGTCAAAGAGGGCACTCCAGGCTTGGATCACCTGAACCAAGAGCACAGTACCCAGCATGCTCAGCACTCCCAGCCCCAGGGCCTGTCCACCCAGAGACCCACCACTTCGTCCTTGCACACATAGGAATGTGAATCTTGCAGTGTTTGCTCAAACGTATGCGTATGACAAAACACATCAGGCGCTTATGTCATAGGTTTGTGTCCCAGCATCACGTGCTGCTAATAGTATATAAAAATGTATTTATAATAAAAGTCCTTAGTTATGGTAATGAGAATGATGATATTTATGAAGATATTGCTGTATATAGGCATTTAGTTTATTCTGTTCCTTCAGCTACATCTTTGGAGTCTTTTTATTGTGGATAGCTTCCTAGAATGTTCTCATCACTTTTAACGAGTGTCTTTTTTTTTTCCTGGCTGGATGCATGATATTAGAAGTGAAAATATCAAACCATGAGTATTTCTTTCCTTTTTTTTTTCTTTTATTATATTTAAACATGAATGGTAGACAGTGAGACACATCAGTTAAAAAGCCATGAGGGTTCCAAAGAATGCAGAAAAAAACAGATCAGGGCTGGTAATGAGTCATAATATGGGTGTAAAAAAAAAAGGAAATTCGGTCCAACAGTGTACAGTGCAGCCGCATCAATTTACAAGCCAAGATCTGAATAGAGTCAAAAAGGAAAATGGTTAAACATCAATACTGGCATTGAAATTCTATACATACATTCCTGTCTGTGTGTGTGTGTGTGTGTGTGTGTGTGTGTGTGTGTGAGAAAGAGAGCTCGAATTTCTTTCAGAGCCTGATGGCAATAGACAACACCCAGAATTGTTCAACAGTGTTCTTCTTGCCTGTAGACAGGATGATGGGGTTAAAAAAATGACATATCATGCTTTTTATCAGTTTCTAGCTACATTTAATGTTTTGGAACTGTGAAATAGTTCCTGTTATCACTTACATTATGGCAGCTATAAACAGCTATAAACTCACCAGCCTCATTTTTTTAAAACTCTTTTGAGCTTTATAAGACAAAAAAAAAAAAACTTAGGTTGTCATGTTAGCAAGAAACCGCAAAGGCCGAACTCCTCCACAAGACTTTCTTGTGTCTAAAAAAACTTTAACGTAAATCGAATCATATAAGATGTGCAGTGAACTGAAGTGTGTAGAATTGTTACTTTTTAACTAGATTGCTTTTTGGACCCTATCCTATACTGCGTATCGAGATGTGTATCATATAGCCTGAATGAGTGAGATTCACACCCACAGTAATAAGCATTTCTGAGGGTTTAAATTGTTGGTACGTTTCATGTCGTGGAACTTTGAAACAGTTCGTTCTTGTTATCAGTTACGTTATAGCAGCTATAGTCTGTGTCAGTGGATTAAAAAAATGTGTAAGGGATGCTTACGTAGCATTTTCAAATGGACTCTGCTCTGGCTACGTTTACATGCACATCAAATTCTCTTTAAGGTCTATATTCGGGTTGCAGCCATATTCCGAATATGATGTTTATATGCATACAGGCATCAGAATATTCCTGTATATATGGTTGTTGTAAGTATGCCTGAGTTGATATTCCTAAATACCGAACTTACAGCTAAGCATCTGTTAGCACCCACAATTCCTTGGGGACTGAGCTTGCGCCTTTATCTCTTTACAGTGGTTTTTCTGAATAAAGTGTTTACATGTAACAAATTTCGGATTAAAACGTGTATATTCCGGTGGTGGGAATCGGAAATTGGTAATCGGAATATTGTCTTAATCTGAATCGGGTGATTGGATTGCAGCGTTTACATGACTCAATACCAATTACAATATTGCAGAATTCCGATTAATATCGGAATATTGATGTGCGTGTAAACGTAGTCATTGCACTTTGTAGTTTAATTTTTCTGAAAGTCTTCAGGATGGATGCCTTTGCAGTTTCATGATAAACGTTAACATGATAAGGATGTGGTGACATGATGAACTGTTTATAGCTGCTCTAACATAAGCGATAATGCCTCCTATCTTATATAAGAGAAATAGCCCACTTTGGGATGTGTTGTTGTAAGCTTTGGGGTGGTAATTCCCTATCCTGTTTTATTCCTTACTTATGCGTTCATCAGCCTTCCCCTTTCCTTTTATAAATACGACTTGAAAGGACGTTCGTGTCCCACAGCGAGGTCGTGACCTAGTAATTACGTAATTACGTGACTCTCATCAGCACCTGAAGGAAAAGAAGCGCACGAGT
>CM040977.1:28455849-28470175 GCA_022985145.1 Pangasius djambal
CCGTGAAGATGCAGTGACAATCTAGAGGATGTGTTTTTTTTTTTTTTTTTTTTTTTTTAAAACCTGTCTGACGATTCAGAAGGAGTGAATCATTTCTGTGATTCAAACGAGTCGAATCTTTGAAAAGAATCCGCAACGGTGCTACTGCTACTTCTGAGAGAAAGTGTTTTAAGCTTTTAAACTTTTTTTTTTAATTCCGTGCATTAATTAATAATGAATTTATGTTTAAGAAGAAAAAAAGTGTGTATATATTAGATATATTGAGTATTGTATTGGTATCTGAAGCGTGTTGTTTTCAAGTTTCCGTAGTGTAGTGGTTATCACGTTCGCCTAACACGCGAAAGGTCCCCGGTTCGAAACCGGGCGGAAACATGTTTAGGTTTTTAATTTTTAATACACATTGTATATTCATACAGATGATTAAAAAAAAGATCCTCAGGCATGTACGAACTGTGTAAGGACAGGTCGGAAATATAGTCACCGTTGTGGGCTGTTGTATTTAGAATAAACGAGGTTGTAGTGCCAAGTTTAGTATAAACAACAAAATCACACCGGAGTTCATCATTTAGTGCTTCCAAACATTACAAAAAGTATATGGAAAGATTCCGGGTGAACAGCTTATCTGTTCTCACCTGAACAAGTCTGAACCAGGACAGAATGTTAGGCTGTACCCGGTTCTAGCAAAACTGTTTTTATTTTTATTTTTTTCATTTTCATTGTAAATCCACTAGATGGCGCACAAAACTGCAGCTGGGATTTTCTCCACGCTTCCCAAATCAATCCGAGTCGATGAGGGTCTCACAATTTCAGATTTCAGAGGCTCATAGGTTTGATCAAACATGATCAAACCACCCTGGATCTTTTATTTGTTTTTATGCCACAGCACTGCTGAATACTCAATCTGAATTTTCTATAACAGCAGCTCTGATAGTAGTTCCAGCTGTAAGTCAAATCACAGGTCAGTGTTAATCCGCTTGTTTCTATAGCAACAGCTTATTTACAGGGACATACATGTACTGTGCGCATACTCTAAGGCTGATAATAAACAAATTTTTAAAAACGTGTTGTTATTTAACAAAGAAAAACATGTAATTGTTTCTGCAAGAGATGTTTATTTAACCTTTATGGAAGGAGTCTCCAGTGTCAGTGTCAGGGTCAGTTTTCCACCGGGGGAAAGTCTTTAGTATAGAGGATTTTGCACCTTACTAGTTTCTCAATTGTTTGTGTGCGTGCGTGTGTGTGTGTGTGTTTGTCTTACTAACTTCAAGAAAGAGAAAAAAAGAGAGACTGTTTGTAGCGGCTGTAACGTAAGTGATAACATGGAACTAACTTGTCTTGCAGATGTTCCACAGTATTAAATGTAACTATAATGAGATAAAAAGGATGCCGTGTTGTTCTTCAAAAAATTAAACATGCTGTTTTTGGGAAGGAAAAAAAGACTTCCGGTGGTAACGGTAACTCTGCTTCGCATGTGGCCGCATCTCACCAACACATCGATAGTTAATTTCCTATAACAGCATGTTATAGGAAACTACAGATTTGTAACCTGTAATTCCTGACCTCCGACCAAGAGAAAGCAAAGAAGAAAAGGAAATTGATCATTCCTTATCAGGAACTCAAAATGGTCTTCTCAACTCAGAGTTCAGCAAGTGACATCAAATCAACATGGCTGCTCACAGCATCAGCAGTAAACAAAGTAGCACTTCTTACCTTTAAATGAGTTACGCTGTTTATACAAGTATTTTTTATACTTGTATAAACAATTTTTTTATACTAAATTGTTTATATGTTTACATTTTTTATACTTTTAAGTTTTTTATACAAGTTTATATAAGTATTTCAGTATTCAACATACTGACATATTCGCTTGTTAAATCTTTAACACTGATTATACAGATCGCTGGTTTGAGGAGGAACATAGACATCACTCATCACAGTTAGCTGGCTAGCTTCTTGCTAACAGAATATGAACATGGAGGCGTCCATGTTTTTTTGGTGTTTTGTAGCTTGAATGCACGGAGGTCAAGCTCCAAATTTCTACTTACAAGGTAAGTCAAAAGCAGCATAATTCCTTACTTATTGACAAAGTAATAGAGTGGCATTGATAAACACAACATCATTTATATTGTCATCATCATATATATTATATATTTAGTTAGCTCTCTCTTACACTGACCCGAGGGGAAGAATGAAATGGTAAAGGTGTTTATTAGATTATGTGAAATGAGTGCAAATGAATGAGAGACTCCACTTATAGCTTGAATAGCATGCAGAGCATTTAGTCAGGTTAAAACACACTACAGTACTGCTGTTTGGTGTTAACCTCCCACATGGACACACACATTTGTTATGTAAAGTTGAGGTAGTGTGTTTTGCTAGTGCTGTAGAGCTTTTTCTTGTGGAGGCAGCTCACTAGCACGGACCCAGAACCTTGGCTTTTTTTTTTTGTGGTGAAAAAAATGAGAATAAATTGTTCAGTATGCTCCTTTGCTTGCTATTGTTAATTTGCAGAAAAAGTGACTTTAATCATAAAGTTAGCTTGAGTGTAGTTAGGCTACTCTTGTCATGTAGCTTGTAGTTAGCTTAATTTCTGTGAAGGATAGCCCTAAAGTAGCTCCATTTTTGTAGCATAACTTAGCTAACTATAGTTTTAAAGTAAAGATTTTACTTATCTAAATTTGTAACAACAGATGTGACAGCTAGCGATTAGCATTCAGCTAGTTTGTATGGTCAGAGTTGTGATCATGCTAGCTAACGTTTGAGAGACAGTGAATAAATCTGTTGCTAGTTAGCATTAGCTAATGTTTTCCTACGTTCCTTGGCGAAGGGGACTTTCTATTTTCTGTTGTGAATCCTTCTTCTACTTTTACTTTCATACTTAAAGTCAATTTAAGAGTTTATCATGTTCTGCTTTAACTTGAATGAAGGTGAGTTGATGCTTTTAACTTTTAGGATTGATTTAAATGAGTATTTGCACTTTTATTAGCATGTCTTTAGACTGGGGATGAAACCGCAGTACCCGGAGGAAACCCCTGAAGCACTGGGAGAACATGCAAACTCCACGCACACAGGGTGGAGACAGGAGATGTGAGGCAACCGTGCCAACCACTAAGCCACTGTGCCCCACTAACTAAACCCCCTCACCGGACATATATTATGTACAGGAATGTGTTTGCCAAGACTTAAGTCTTGTGCTGAGGTTGGGTTAGAAGCCTAGCTAGGTAAGATGTTTTGAGAAAGCGATCTTTGGCATGTGGGAAGTAGAAGAGACAACACCTGTATATGCATATGAAGCTTCAATTTAAAACAAAACAAAAAAAAAAAACTATTCCTCTACTCCAAGCTTGTGCCTGCTTGCACAAGGAAATTTGAAAAATACTTCACAATCTTTCATGATTAGCTAGCAAGCTGTTTAGCCTACACTGTCCCTTAATCCAACACTAGCTTCTGGGGTACACCCAACCCTTTCATTTCACTGCTTCCCAACTCTATACACCTTCTTCTTCTCTTTCTTAGCATCAGAGAGGGGGAGAATTCCCTTCTGTACCCCAGTTACTGGCTCTAATTTCAGTTGCAGTCAAATCCAGGTACATGGGAACAGAGATGGCCGCCAGGTCCGTGTCACACTCCTTCGCACAGGCTTGATTTTATCCTCAGTGGAATTTGTGAAGTGAAGCGGAAAAAAGATGCTCAGTTCTAATAGAGCTGAGTGCACCAGCCTTCTGTAGTTTGAGGTACTTTAGCGACGCTTTGATCAGCAGATTGAGGGATCAGAAGCTCACAAGCTACATGACAGAGTTTCAGTCGCATTGAAAGAACTTGTGTTAAATGTGATAAGTAAAATCAACATTCATGCCAGAGTTGGTTAAAAAAATAAGCAAAAAAAAAAAAAGCTTCAGTTAGACATTTTGAAGATGGCGCTGCTAAGGAAGGCTGCCTACGTTAGTGCTTGTTCGTTGTAGCACTGTGGGACGAAGAACTAAGGAAAAACATTTCTCTACATCACATGTCTGTAATGTGTATGTGACAAATAAAGAACCTTGAACCTACATTAAAAGACAAAACTGAACATCTGTTGATTCTTCTTTTCTGCTGCCATTTGATCATTTCTTACATTTTCCCTTCACCCCCCCATAAGTGTCTGATTTTATTTCAGATTTAAAAAAAATGAATGCAAACAAGGCCAATGGAATTAGGATGATTATCCTTTTAAGTCTGTGAAAATGTGAAAATTGTAAAAATGTAATAAAACTTCTGCTGATTCTCCCATGCATTTTGTTACAATTTTTTTTTCCAAAGAAATGAGGAGAAAATGCTAGTAGAAACTAGTAAAAATAAGTAGTAAATAAATAAATATCATGAGTTTCATTCATTTTTAGAATTTTGGTTTGGTTTATTTATTTATTCATTTATTTTCTTACCGAATAATTTGCTTGCAGAACTGGCGATCTTATCTAATGTGCACAAAATTACCTCCATATGGACGACTTTGAGCGCAAAACAAGCAGCTTGTGAGGTCGACTCAGGTGGCCTGCTTCTTTATGAAGTGTGTCCTGATTCTTATCGTGTAGGGGTAGTCTGGTGTATTTCCGACTCAAACGCTGGATTCACACACACTACTGCATATTATTTTCCATAAGATCTAGTGTAGATCTAAATTCACTTCAATTCTGTTTTATTTCACCTCCTTTAATGTTTTTTTTATTAGTACAGATCTGTTTTGTGAACATAATCCAACTCTTTGAATATTAGGCATTCATTGTTTAAATCTGTGCAAAAATATTCTGGCTATTTCTTAGATCCATGGAGCTTTTCATTCTTGAACGTTCTACCGACAGAGCACATTAAGTCCAAGTTGACATTATTTGTTGGTCGACTTGTTTTTGAGTCACTGAGGTTTGGATTAAATCCATTCAGTTCAAGTGACCAATCAAACAGGCTAATAACTATAAGAAATCAATAATAAATATAATAATATTGATTTAAAAATCCATGATTCTTAGGCCAAATGCTTTATTTTATGAAGCAAACATTATACTCTTAGATTAAAAAAGGTTACATTATCTGTTTGTGCCTCTGAAGAAATGTGTATGGGCTCTATATCAAAGAGGGTTTCATTTTAAGGAAGGTTCCAGACAGCAATACTTTATTTAACACTTTGTTATTATTCACTTTGAAGATGAGGATTTTATTCTTTTCATATGTTGAATTTGCTGCAAACCTAATTTACATCCTTAGTCCGAATAAATAGGACTGATTTAGGAGCATTTTCTCAACGCAGCACTGTTTCATGGAATGTAACCTGTTTTCCATAGATTGTTGTGTGCCAGACTTTTTTTTTTTTCAACCTCTATATGTGTCTTTTTTATTGCACTGCTTCTGAGAGGCCTTCATGCACTCTACCACCTGATATCTTCCCTTTAAATTAATCAAATCCCCTGTGAGAACATGCTGCTATTTCTTTCTTTTTCTTTACACCTGTCTTGTAGGTGGGAGGAGACCTATAACAAAACTCCTTAAAAAAAATCTGGGATGCTCTTATGTGTGAACTCGGTGTCTAATTAATTCCTTAATTAATCGAGGTTATAGTTACGCATGTATACGTGTGTTGCATGAGGGTAGATATGTCTTTGAAGTTGCTTGGTGAAGTCTCAGGAGGCTTCCAGGCTTGAGGCTGGACTTGGCACCCAATGCAAAGAAAAGTGACGCACTGAAAATGAATCGCTCTATTTGTACGCATACACCCAGTGGCAGGTATCATCTAGCTTGAATGTACATTCATTAACCAGTTTATAAACCTACCTACCACTAGCCCATCTGTTGCTGTGCACAATGTGTTAGCCACCCTTTCAACCCCATCCACCAATGGACTTCTTCTGACCAAATGTTATTTGGATGGATGGCTCGTTTTCGGCGAGCCAACGCTTAACATGCAATTTTTTAAGTAAGGAATAAAACACTTGGGGTGTGGTGTTATAGGAAAATAATTAATAATAGGGTAGTATGATGCAGCCCGACATACTCCATAGAATTTTTATCTGTTTATAGTTACGTGTAATGTTGAAACATGTTAGTTCCTACTATTACTTACGACAAAGCAGCTATAAGCAGTCACTCCCTCATCAGCCTGTTTTTTATCTGTCTTGAAATTAATAAGACAAAAAAATGTTTGTCATGTTACCAAGAAACCAGAGAGTGCAAAGCCCTCCATCCTGAAGACTTTCTCATCTTCTGTTACTGGAGAACTACAGTTAGAGCTGCTGTTATAGAAAACTAATCAACACCTTCTGACCAACCTGATCCAAGAATTCAACAGTGCTGTGTTATAAAATGTCTACTTAGGTAAACTACTAATGTACATGTGTCTAATAAAGTGGCCAGAGTGTATACAGTGTTTAAAACCATGTCAGTGTCACTGCTGTGTTTATGTGCTAAAGTTAAATGAAAAAAGATTATGTCAAAATTTTATCAATAATTTGCGTTTCTATCAGCTATATCGGTAAACATCGGTCAGTGATGTTTTCGGTGTGGTCTCTTATCAGTAGCTACATTTACAACCAAAAAAAAAAGGTTTAGCACATTGAACTGTTTACCGATATAGCTGATGGAAACACAAATTATTGATAAAATTGACAAAATTTCACAAGTGTAGACAAAATCTTTTTAGTTTAACTTTAGTGCATAACTTCAACTTTAACACACAAATCCTATGTCGATAACTTCAAATGTTGCGACAAAATAGTTTGCAAAAAAAAAAAGTGTCACATGACAGACTTTACATCACGTCTTCACAACCTGTTGCGATGGGCGCAACATCTCAGTGGCGGGCCATGACTGCTCAAGGGCAGACCTCTTTTGCGATACACCAAAACTTATGCAACAATGTTTTATCACCATTTTATCAGTAAAAGGTCAATGGGATGGAAATAGGCAGTAAACAACAAATTTCGCAAACTTTTTTTTTTTTTTTACGCATTTTCACTTTGTCGATAACAGAAGGGTGCAAAAAGTGGATGGAAACTTGGCCATTGATGGCTTGGATACAAGGCATAACAGTAAATGTACGGTGACATAATAAGAATTCACCTCCTTTAATGTTTCCACATTTTGTAGTGTTACGACCATGAACTGAAATTTTATGTCATTAATCTACACAAAATAACCCATAATGCTCAAACAGGGGAAAAAGAAAAACACTATATATTTAAAAAAAAAAAAAAAAAAAAGTAAAAGTTGTGATTGCACAATTATTTTGCATCTGTATGAAAGCCCTAAACCAGTTTTGGTGAAACCAGTTGCCATCGGAAGTCACATAATTATTTGAACAGAGTCCAGTGTGCAATTAGTGTTACAATCTCATTATGAACACAGTGAAGCATGGTGGTGGGAGCATCGTGCTGAGAGTTACTTATTCAAGGCACTGTATATCTACAAAGTGTCCCTATATAGTAGGTTTGCCTGATAAACTGTGTATAAACTAAGTACTTATTTATGTGAAATGAGCGAAAATATAATATAGGGATGATCTTTACAGTAACAAAGAAAAGTTTATTTTCTGATTATCACCTTACACAAATTTCACTACTTCTAAAAAGAATTCATTAGATTGGATTTATAATGTTCAGCACTGCAGTCTAAACAAAACACCATTGTTATGCAGTGTACACAGTAAGGAACAATACTATAACAGCTTGATCCAGATAAAATAAAGGAATAAATCAAATGTCTGTGGCTTGTGTTTTCTTAGAAACCTGACCATGCGTTCTACTATCTTGTATTCTTGCCAGGGAAAAGGTTTAACTCAAAGACGTGGTTATGTGAGGATGAGGAGCCATGAGCAGAGCTTTTCTGAAAGAGCTTCTCAATCACAAATCGCTTTACAAACAAGGAATACAGCTTGGGCTGTTCCAATTTATTCCGGGGGGTGCACAGGGAGTGTAGCGATTAAAAGCTTGAATAAAGTTCATCTCTGTGTATATAGATCTCCGTATTTTTAAACGTATTACAAGGTTAACTTTAAACATATGTGCGATCTATAAATACATCAGAATTTCAATTTTCTAAACTTTTCCACAAGAAGCAGGGACCCCTGTTGAGGTGTTGGTAGCGCTTACACTCCAGCTGATCGGCCTCGGCTCCCGGTGCGGTCCGTCGGACTGTACGCGGCTATTAATAATTTCTCGAGTTTTTTTTTTTTTTTGCACGTTAATCGGAAAACATAATATCAGTTCGTGCTCTCGGCGACGTGTGCGTCGTGTGTTGTGTTTTTTGAACCGAGGATTATATTACAAAGCGTACTTGGGAAACGGCTGGCTGAGGAATTTCCCCCACAACAAACAGGCCGCTAGCTCATCCCCGGTCTTTCTTTAGAGGAGGTCGCCGATTTTCACACTTCGCCATGGGGGACACAGGGAGCGAACGGAGCAAGCCGCCGAGTAACGTTATACCTCCGCGGTGTCCTTGCGGATTTTGGGGGTAGGTCCAGTGTTTGAGAAAACGGTATCTATTTGGAGCTCTTATGGAAGAGTCCTGAATAAAACTTGGTCAAAATGGGAGAAGGAAATCCATCCTGTTAGCAGAACTAGCTAACCGTTAGCTCCAGGGGCTACTGTCAGTTGGTGCCCATTGTTTGAGTAGGCCAGGATGGGGGTGGGGAAGCTTGTCTGTTTTTTCAGCTGTCCTTTTTCACTTTTACCTTCATGTACATAAGACATTTTCAAATGAACACGTTTTCTTAAAGCAGAATATTCACACTGTGCCGAATTTCATCGATTGATTAATTAGCTTAAGCTAGCTAGCAAGCAAGTTGACAGGTTATATATCCAGCCCAGCAGTGAGGGCTCAGTGGCACAGCTGCTGCCTTTTGCACATAATAGTGCGATCACTGGGGAAATGACCGAGTCTGAGGCATCTATTAAAGAAAAAAAAATATTAACTCCTGCTTTATTTGTCCACTCTGGCCATCATTGATCACAAGCTGTCAGTTGCACAGGTGGAGTCCATTTGCGCAACGCTGTAAAAGCCCATCAGATAGGGATGGGGGAGGGTAAAGCACTGTGCCTTTCTCCATTCAACACAAGAAAAATCTGATTATTCCAGTAATTTATTGTTTCTTCTGTCTATTATATTCTGAACTGTGAGTTCAGATTGATCAGGGTAGGTGAGAGGGAATTGTTCATTGCAGAGTTCATCATCAGTGTTAGTATCTAATCCTGCCCTGGTCTGGTCTGCATTATGTAGGATTGAAATAATCATTAAGACGAGACACTTCATGTAGAAATGACATCAATAATTGCTCAAAATGATCAAAACTTAGCAGAAATATGTTTACTTCACTGGGTTTGACCGCTACAGTATCTGAAACTTTGTATATGTATATACATGTGTTAATAATAAATAATAATAATAATAATAAGAGCGATAATAAACATTGCATTTTGCTTTTTATTTAGTACTGCCCTGAATAAGCTATTTCCCATACATATAGACCACAAGACACAATAATATCTGAATTTACACAAATGAACCAGTTCAAAAGTTTACACACGTGTGATTATTAATACTGTGTGTTGTTACCTGGATGATCAGCGACTGTTTTTATGGTTTGTGATAGTTGTTCATGAGGCCCTTGTCCATGAGGTCCTGAGCAGTTAAACTGCCCACTGTTCTTCAGAAAAATCCTCCAGGTCATGCACGGTCTTCGCTTTTCCAGCATCTTCTGCACATTTGACCCCTTTCCAGCAGCGGCTGTATGATGTTGAGATCCATCTTTTCACACGTAGGATAGCTGAGGGACTCGTACACAACTATTACAAAAGGCGCAAACATTCACTGATGCTCAAGAAGGCAACACGACACATTAAGAGCCCAGGGGGTGTAAACTTTTGAACAGGATGATGGGTTGTTATTATTTTGTCTTCTGGGAAGCATGACAGTATCTTATGTAGCTTCTGAATGCCAGTACTGAATGAAAAAATTAAGATTTTTAAACAAAACGATAACAATTTACATCGATCCAGAAACCGTAAACTCATCTGTCCTGAAGACTTTGCCACGGTGGAAAACTTGACACTGACACTGGAGACTCCTTCCTTAAATGTTAAAGAAACTTCTCCTTACAGAAAACCTGTCAATGATTCTACATTTGTTTTTGTTACACAACAGTGTGTTTTGTTAATCCGTTTATTATTGCTACTCTAGAGCAAGAGCATTAATATAAAGCTGGGATTTGAACTACTGTCAGAGCCGCTGTCATAGACAATGAATCAACGCCTTCTGAGCGATTTGAGAATTCAGCAGCGGTGAAGTATCAGTGAATTTGTGTCGTTCCGTTATAAACCCTATACGTTGCTCTGACTAGAGAGGAAACACAAATCCTACTTTTTTGTTTTCAGAATTAAGAATCTGTTTCTAAATTTCCTGCATTCATGAAATGCTGCATGCTAATTCCTATCCCTAATTTGAAGGCTATATGAGAAGAATTTCACAAAATTTCACTAATTGTTGGATTTACGTTAGATTTTGTACCAAAAAAAAGCCTTTTTTTGTTACTCGACTTGGTATTTTCTTGATTAAAGAACTTTTCTGTTAAATAACCTTTCTTGTAAGTGTCTTCACAGTGAGAGATTTTTAAATCTACCAGTATGAAAAGACTAGATTTATACCAGACAGAGCCTTATTTGCATAACTAAATGTTATCCAATCCAAAAAATAATGTGACGTGCGCGAACATCAGCAATCAACTGGCAACGAATGACCGTGAGATTATTTTGTTAAAAAAAATTAACCTTTTTAGCTGTAATGTTGTACTGTCAAATCGTGAAAACTCTACGTCAGAGATTTGATGACTTTCATAAACCAGAACACCGAGCGGATCACGAAGTTTGGAAATAGAGCTGCTTTTTGGCTGTAAATCTTGATACTTGGTACGAATACATTTTCACTGTATGCAATATGGCGTGTTCGAAAAACCGTGGTGCCAAATACAAAAAACGTTCAGTGGTCTGTAAAATGTAAATTATTCAACACTGAAGAAAAGAGTAAGTAAAACATTTGACACCAAAAAAAAGTATAGTTTAACTTCTTATCAGTAAGAGTCAGTGTTCTACAAGTAATTCTGCCCAAGATAAAGTCCATGCGATCTTTGTCTCGTTGAGGATTGTGCTGTTGTTTTGCTAACGAGATTAATGCTGCGTAAATAGGGCTATTTTTAAAATTACGTTATTTGCTGTAGCTCAGTGAAAAGAGGAGAATAACAGAAATCGGTGTAGATTGCAAATGTTTACTGCTTTGTCGATTTGACTGCAAGTTAAAACAAATGCCTCCTTTGCTTAACGGATTAGCGTGGCATTGTTTTTATGCTGATGAACACGTTACCGTGATCACAGAATCAATGACCTTAATCTGACCAGTAACTTCCTCACAGTCTGCCTTTTCTTCAGCTAGCTACCTGTCTGTAGTATAAAATATCAAACGAGGAATGAGAGTAGTGTTACAACCATTTTATGGCAACGCAAAAATGAGATTTAGCTAACTAGATGGAAATACTTTCAGGAAATTGTTTGCTGTAGTACTTTCATAATGTCTAACGCTCACTATTTATAGGCAAATTTGACTGATTTCTTATTTCCCTGCATATCTGTGAAGGCCTGTTCAATTCTAACAAATGAATCAGTTCTGGAAAAATTGGTACTGTTTCTAAGTTAAACAGCCGGTCCAACAATTCCTACATTTATGGCTTTAGTGACTTTGTCGAAGCGTTAACACAAACGTTGGTTCTCAAGCGATAAGCCGAAGACTTTGTGCTTCTCTGATTGCCTATAATTCCTTCTCTGCTTTGGCGGCGTTTTAAACAGAAAGCATTAATTATACAATGCCAGGTATCTGCTGCCTACATTACAGGATGCAAAAAAAAAACCTGTTTCAGCCCCAGGCAGTGGTGGTTATGATAAATGAAAAGCTTCATTATGGTTTCTTTTGGCCTAAAACCGTAAAGCGCGACAGCTTTGTTCTCATTTAAAGTTAACAAGTGTTCATACACTCACAAACACGTGCGTTGCCAGGTCAGAGTTTTGCTAAGTCAGTGAGAGAATCAAGTCTTAGCCATCTGCTAGTTGGAACACTGCAAGAAGAGATCGTTTTTCATTGTATTTTATTTTTTATTGTGTTCATTAACAAACCGGTGATGATTCAGCTCTTTAACCAATGCTAACACAAGGCGGTGCTTAAGAATGTGCATGTGAATGCTTTGACAGTAGGACTGGGCAATATGATCATATACTAAATGCTGTCTTGCTAAATGATGTCACAAGAACTATAGCATGAGCTGTTTGTTAAACATGTTGAGAGAAAATGGGTGCTAGCCAGACACAAATATCTTTCTTTTACGTGTGAGGATGGAACACCAGAGCTCATAGCTGTAACGTTGACTTGCTGACAGTTTATCAAAAAACGATGTGCTGCATTCAGAGATTTGTTAGAAGAGAACAGTAATCATAAACACGTTTGCTTTTCTTTAGTCTGTATTAACTCACTTAACTAGCTAGCAATCTCACCATATGTTATTACGTTACATTAGTTTTCGGGCAACTGAAAACATGGGACTGGGCGGCACCCTGAAGCGTCTACTTGTCTGAGAGGCTCGGTAATAAAAGTATTATTTGTTCCCGCCGTAACGTAAATATCACTGTCTATCGCTATGAGAAGTCCTTTGTGTGGCGGTGTTAAAAAGATTGCTTTCCCACCGGAAACCAGTGCACAGGAATGTACAGAATCAGATCACATTGTGACCTTCAAGATGCTGAAGCTTGTGGCCAGAAAAGTGTACAAAAAGATCACACTGCATCCAGCTAGCTACCTTTTTTTTTTTTTTTTTTTATACATAAGAATCAGAGCTGATCACAATTCCAGCTGTGAGTGAAAGGCTGAGTGCATGTTGGTGCAAGGTGCATCATGTGTAGGCGTATCAGGTGGAACGGAGATTGTTTGTATAGCACATAGCACAAGGGAATTTTCATAGACATGTGACAGTTGGGATATTTTTGGCCTTATTTTAGTTTCCCCTGAACTAGTTAGGTGGCTAAATCTCTGCTCTCAGTCCTCTCTTCTCTAGTCAAACAAATAAAAATTAGATACGGTGTCTGTATTACTTGAACTGAGTGGTGCAGCGTTGCACATCTGGCTAAGAAAGAACCGAGAGACCAACTGTGTAATTATATTTTTACCCCTGAAATGGACAGTGCGTCAAACTGATGTGTTGTTCATCCCCATAGGATGGTAAACTCTCCCAAATTAAAGCTGCCGTCCTGCACCTGAACTTTACAGTCATTGTTTCATTCATGAGCCGGAGCTCATTATAGCAGCCTTTTAAAGATTCAGAAGTTTCCAAATTGCAATCCTGTCATCAGTATCAGCTTTATGAGTCTAATGAGACAGAGTTCTGCTTGGAAATTGGCTAGGCTTATCACAGTTATTTTGAAAATATGAAACTTCATTCCAACCTTTATGTGAAGAAAATTGCCTTGAGATTTGCTTTCTCTAGAATATCAGAACAGAACGGCAAGTCAGGACTGCGTCCAAGCACATCCAAGTATCACTTCTCACCTCACAGTTTTCTAAAGTTTCTAGCTGTATTGAATATTGAAATAAATTTTTTTCAGATTGAAGATCACAAAGTAAATGTGGCCTAAACGTGGCATGCTTTTGGGGAAAAACTCCATTTTAAATGTATAGTACATGCACACGTCCTAGTTTTAACGTAAATTTTCACTGTGTTCAAGTTTACGGACTACTAAAAAAAATCAAATAGCATAATTCTAACGTATACTTAGTGTATAACTTAAAACGTGCACCTAATCCCATCCCAACATCTTCCATAAACAGAACAACTTGGTAACTCTGTTCAAAGTGCCGAGTAAAAAAGCGGCACTATAAACGTGTTTGGTTTTCTTTTAATTTATAAGCGGTAACGATGTAATGATTTCTTTATGTGGGAGGTATTTTTGTGGTCCGTGATCACCCTACCATGGCCACCTTGCAGAAATTTCAAGACTAGACTAGACTACTGCAACTCACTCCTGGCAGGTCTACCTCTGAGTGCCATTCGTCCTCTGCAACTGATTCAAAATACAGCTGCACGATTGGTTTTCAACCTCCCTAAATTTTCGCACACCACCCCACTGCTGCGCTCCCTCCACTGGCTTCCTGTAGCTGCCCGCATCAGATTTAAAACACTGATGCTCGCCTACAAAGCCAAAAACGGACCAGCACCCACTTATCTCAAAGCTCTTATCACACCTCGCATGGCACCACGCTCCCTCCGGTCCTC
>CM040977.1:28474868-28488882 GCA_022985145.1 Pangasius djambal
CTTGAACTCACACCTTTTTTTTTTTTTTTTTTTTTTTTTTTTTTTAAAAAGAATACCTGCAGATAATTTCTTCATAATTGACTTGGGCCCAGTTTCCCAAAAGCGGTAAAGTGATCATAACTGGTAAAAAAAAAAAAAAGTTTCAGTGAAACACTTGAGCATTTAAGGACGCTTGTGCTGAAATACTTTTGCAAAACTCAGCTCCGGGTAACTAGATTTGAGAAAACACCTCATTTTTTTTTAACAATAAGGAATTCTCCGTACCAGCTCAAGCGTGTATCATTTCAGTCACATGCAATATGTAAGGTCGTTTTCCTCGTAACGACACACACAGCTGTTATTGACTTTCTAAGTAGCTAAATTAATCGGAAAGTAAAGGCTGTATGTTCGACACAAAAATAGCATATCTGAGCTATTTTGCAACACTTTGTCAACACCTCATATCTCACTCTGCATTAAAATAATCTCCAGATGCTGTGATGAGTCATGGTTAAAGGTTGGCCTGCGTTAATTAGGCTCAAGTGAACAGAATGTGTTAACATATTTTTATACCACAGCGCTGTTGAATTCTCCATTCTGATTGGTCAGAAGGTGTTGATGAGTTTAATTTTGTATCGCACAAGCTCTGACTGTAACAGTTCCGGCTGTAAGGTTTACCTTAACAAGTTTAGTTTTCTCTTATTTATTATAACATAATTATGAAAGACGTCTCCGTTGTCAAAATTTCCAACAGAGGAAAGTCTTGCTAGCTTCAAGAGAGGAAAAAAAAAAGAGAGGTGATGAGACGAGTGTAGCTGCTATAACATAAGTGATAACAGGAACCAAGTTGTTGCGCAACATTAAACGTAACTGTAAAAAGACTAAACGTACACCTAGCGGTCTTGTAATAAGTTATATTGCCGTTGTTGACAGTGCTTTTGATGAATAAAAGCTTTCAGGATGTGCCGTTAAAGGAAAAGAATCAACTTCAGGGTGGGAACAGTAATGACTTGAAAACTATTACTTTCCTGTCATAGCATGTTCCTTATTTTATGTAGCATATATGTTATCTTTGAAAGTTGTAGCATATATGTTATCTTCTCTTTTATATCTGTATAAAATATATTTTGTTTGTGTATTCAGAAGTTTTGAGCACCCTGTGTCAACATTTTTGGTTAGCTATGGGAGTTAGAAATGGGTTTAAATTAAATACCTGAAGTCAGAAGTAATGTTTATGACTTTTTTATTTTATTTTATTTTATTGGGGGGAAAAAAATCAAACTGGAAAAGGATCTTAACACTGTTTAATATTGTTACTGTTAGGGATAAATTCACATATTCACAATTTATTTTAATTTAATTATGAATGTATTTATTTCTGTAAAGCTGCTTTGTGACGATGTCCATTGTTTAAAGTGTTGTGCAAATAAAACTGAATTCATATCTTCTTCACCAGACAGGTGCACTTGCTTTTAACCAAGTATTCATTGAAAGGCTCTTTACAGTCTGAGACTGGACAAAGAATCAGGTCTTAACACAAAGATTTGTGTGTTTGGTGGAACACCCCCCCCCCATTGAGAAAGGAAACAACCCACTAAGTAGATTGATGTTGCTGGTGTGTCAGGTCTGAATTGCAGTTATTAGTAAAGACAACCTGAAATCAAAACTGACCTTTATTTCCTGTGAGCTCTTTGTCGAGTGCATGATTCATCCACACTAATCATCTAAAAAGACAAAATTTATTTATTTCCGCTAAAGTGCAGCAACAATTTCTCATCTCTAAAACTGTCCTTGTTGTTGTTTAAAAAAAAATAAAAAATTCCCAGTTTTCCCAAGCCAGTCAAATCCTAATGTCCTGTCCATGCCAACATGCTGTTTTACTAAGAAATGTGTCAGAAAATGCTCTCGAATTTCCATTTCCCATTGTTTTTAACAAGATTTTGTGCAGCCCGAGTAGATGTTATCTGCTGTCTGTCACATATGAAGTATGGAATACTTGGCTACATAAATACCAAATTTTAGTTTATAGTTTTGAAAAAGATAATTATTGCTTCTGTTTCAATTTCTTGGATGTGTGAAGTAATTCGCATCTGAATGTGACGTGTCGAGGGCAAATCATTTCTTCAGCCGTCCAAGGGCTCATGAAGAAAAGTTCACTTGATCTAATAAAAGATCCTAATAAGGCCTTTCGTACCGCTTCAGTTCCAGAACTAAATTTACAGTACTGAAGTACTGGGCGATTTTGCGCGAATTATTTCCCAGTTCCATTTAAAGGGTAGCATTCGTACCGACAGTGGGCACTAGGAAGTGACGTAAGCTGCTCGACGGCGACGTCATTTTTGCGCGGCGTTCAACAACGGAAACAAAGAAGAACAACGTAAACAACCGGAGGATGGAGGACGCTGTGATCGGAATTCTTGCAGCATTCGTGAAGCATATCAAGACTCGCTGCACTCTTGCTTTACGCTTTAGAGCATGGCAGCGTTGGTGAACCTGTAATCCTTAAAAAAAAATAAAAATAAAATAATTTAATTAAATGCAGATTGACAGAATACTAATAAAAATAAAGATTTATAAAATAAGTTTTTTTCTTCTTTAGGACACGGCTCTTTTACTTTACTAACTTGTCCTTTTGAGGAAAGTGTAGATGGTGGTGAGTGAGGAGGAAAAGAAGCGCACGTGGCTCAGTGCTCGCTGAACTGAAGTGCTCTCACACACTTGACAGTTTCTCTGCTCACTCCACCGCACAACACTCGCAAATAGCTTTGTGTGTACGCACAATTCAAGGCACCGTGTACTCGTGATTAAAGACCATGCTTGCTGATGTGATTTTCGCTCTCTCGGCGGCCATTCTTGCACTCTCTATTACAGATACGGTTTAAAGTAACTGACCACATGATGTCCAGTTGTTCAGTTGTCTATTTTGTTTATATTAACAAAACCTAGTCTATGGGATACTTTCTGTGTAATCTAGGCATGTACACATTCGCCGTGACGGCACACAGTGCCCCGCCCACTCAAGTGCTTTCAACCAGCCATGTTTCAGGAACAATCTCGTCTGTGCTAGGTGCAACAAATTTGGCATTAATGTAGTACATCCCTTCACTCAAGTGCATGAAACGACTCAATAAATGCACATCCTTTTCTTTTTTTTTTAACCGCAAGCAAAAACTTACCACCGCGGGGGGCTGTTACCACGGTAACACAGTTAACCGTAACCAGGCACAGGCCTGCAGTCGCATAGCCGTGTGCTTGTTTTGTAGTCTTTGACTGAAAACATAGTGCAGATGAACATGATTGGAAATGTAAAGCCAGTATTGGAACACCTATAGGAAGAGGCCAATTTTGTCAAGTTTTCCCGATCAGAACAGAGACGCAAACACACACAGTGTCTTGCTTCTTAGTTGTACTACCTACTTAATATGCATTATTTGTCCCCAGAAAGCCGTTATCTCTCTACGCGCCATCATCCGCCTTCTTGATTGGGTGGTGATTATGATTGCGGTTGATTATGATGAGGGCCGATCGTCTGTGGTGTTGTTTTTTCGCTGTTTGTGTCTTACTCTCCAAGGAACTTGAAGAGCATCGGAGGAGAAAGACAGACATGGAAGGAGGGAATTGAGGAGTGAGACAGAATGCACTAACACAGCAGTATACTAATTCATTTAATTTAAAGAGAGACGAGTGTCTTCATTTGAGACAAACCAAATGTTGGATGGTGTTGGTTAGAAGAGTTCTTGTTAAAATTATTGCGATGTATTCAGAAATATCAGGACGCTGTTATTTACCTGCCTGTGTATTATTTTCCTCTTGTAGGTCGAGCAAAACTATGAACCTCTGCTCCAAATGTTTTGCAGGTAAGAGACTGTGTGAGTTGCAGCTCTAATTTCATTAATTCAAATCCAAGCACAAAGGCGTGACCTGTTCGTGACGCCTCGAAGAGGTTCCCAGCATGCCCATCCTCCTGCCAGGTTCAGTAAGTGTGCTAGAAAAGGGAAACGACTCAGTCTAGAGATTAGCACCTGTGAGCTAGATTACTAGATTATTCTTATCAGTTATAAAAAAAAAAAAAACTGATATACAAACAAAGGACTTGAGCTAAACAACTTTACTTTAACTGAATAGCTAACGTCCACGCTGTGCGGCTGCCAAACTGAAGAAACGTATGAATTTAAGTAACCATTGTTAATCTGTTCATCTTTGCCTTGTTGCCTTTAAAAGGTTAGACTGTTTTAAATATTTAAACAGAATTGACAAATACTCTGATTAACAGCCGGCATGCTGCAGGGAGTGTAATGTTCTCCAAGCTCATTTTTGTAAGCCCTTGATGTTGTTTTTCAACCCGGTAATTAGGTAAGTATATAGATAACTACCTGAAATATTTTGTGTGTCACATCCAGTGTTTATCTTCTTAATTGTAGACTCAACCTAACAATTCGTATATATCTAAAATACCTGGCACCTTTGATTCCCTTCCTGCAGTCGAGTCGAATCGCTTCCTCACTGCAGTAAACCCGTGCTGGAGATCACCTCGCTCCACACCTCGTTTTGGTCCGCACTTGCACCTAAAGGAAATGCACACAGGGGAAAACACACCCGGGTACAATTCAGACTGACTAAATGCTGCTTATGTGAACGCATCCTTGAAGCTGTTAAGGAACGATGGATATTTTAAGAAGTTAAAATACCATTAAGCACAAACAGGGCCCAAAAGCTTTAGAAGCCTGGAACAGTTGAACGTTTGCCAGGAAGAGGAAACCACCTGAGAATACAAACACCTCTTTAAATGGCTTTTCCTGTGTAAAAGGTGTGTGTGTGTGTGTGTGTGTGTATGTTTGTCTACGCATGTGTGTGTGTAAGAGAGAGGCTGTATCCCTCCTTGCTACTCTAAGCCTTCTATACACTTCTTTTTCCATGCCTCACTCGATCTCATCATGCTCACCCTGTCCTCTCTCTCTCTCTCTCTCTCTCTCTCTCTCTCTCTCTCTCTCTCTCTCAGACATCCAGAAGAAGCAACCAGACGAGGACTGCGCTTCAGAGCCTGCCCCCAGCTCCAGCAATAGCCAATCAGCCGTCTTCTGTAACGAGACAAGCAGCAGCAGTAGCCAAACCCTGTCCTCCGGCTCTGAGGGGCCGTCCACAGATGCCACGCCTCTCTCTAAACAGGAAGGTGAGCTCTGGGAGTATTATCGTTATAATAGCACATCCTGAAGTGTCTCATACCTTACTTACAATATACCCTGTGTCATCTTTGAAATTTGACCTTTTCCTGCGTGTATGAAATATCACACCGTACCGCCGGCGATTCTTTTCCTTTAAACTGCAGTCACGTGTCATGCCGTGGTAGGGTTGGGATCCTTACCGCATATCCATAAAAAGCACAAACACAGTGTTAAGCTTTAATTAAGCAAAGGAGAACACAGCAAACGTGTGCATGTGTTCATTAAGAGCTCCTTCATGCAGGTGACTACTGTATGGCTGGATCACATTATTAAATAGATATACAGCAGAGATGCGAGGTGTTTTTTTGATCATAACGAATCGGACATTTGAAAGGAATAACAGCTACTAAATTATTAAGAACACACACGGGTCATTTTATATGTCCAGAGCACACTGAACTAAATTTACCCTGAGATGCCTTTTATGTGCTACAGTTACAGTCGTCTGTAGCACTGTGCGCCTGGACATATAAAGCCACCAGATGCTCTCTCTCTCTCTCTCTTTTTCTCTTTGTCTTTCGCTCTCCCTCTTGTTCTCTGTCCGCCTCTCTGGCTCACTCTCTCCATCTCTGTCTTTTCTCTGTGTTTCACTTGCTCTATGTTTCTCTGTATCTTTCTGTCTCAGTCTCTATCTCTCTCACTTGCTCTGTCTGTCCCTCCCTCTCTCTGTTTCTCCCTTCCTCTGTCTCTCTCTGTCTCTCTTTCTCACTCACTCACTTGCTCTTTACTTGTCTTTTAGTCTCTCTCTCTCTCTCTTTTGCTGTCTGTTTTTCCTCAATGTCTCTCTCTCTTTCTTGCTGTCTGTCTCTCTTTCTCTCTCAGTCTAATCTATTTGCTCTCTGTCTCTCCTTGTCTCTCCTGGCTTAACTTTTTTCTCTCTGTTTTTCCTCCCATCTCCTGCAGAAGTCTCGAGTACAGACACAGCCCGAGGCACGCTATCTACTCCCACGAAACGGCCCTGTGATACAGGTACACTTTGCGTCCTAGCCCTTTCAAGGGTGTTTGTGTGTGTGCATTAATGTTCGTCTTCCTTCATTTAATGGACTAGAATGCCTAATAAGGATTTTCACGACGGAGTCAACACTGCTATTGATTAAGCGTTTTCGATTTACTGCTACTACTTGACAGGAAAAACTGAATCTGAATATCTGAAATTAGGTGTGTACAGAGAATTGGGCACTTTGATGATGCATTCATAAGCTGACAAATATTGTCTGGACATTTCAGCATATGTCTATACGTGTATAAATGTCCATTTCGTTGAAGAATAAACAGGATAGAACAAATATTTGCTATGATTGAAGGCCTGCTCACATGAAACCTAATGTGACTGAATGAACGTACAATTTTTTTTTTGTATGGCAATCCTTCACGTTGAGCATGATGAGGGGAATAACTATTTAAAAGTTCAGTACAGGTTCAAATGTTAATTACAGCTCATCATTATTAATGGCAGCCTTCTGTGGTTAATTAGTTGAGGCAGGCAAAGTTTAATTACGTTTTTTTTTTAAAATTATTTACAAATCAAAATATGTTTATTCACCAAATGTGGAGGCCAATGCAGAAACGTTATCTCGCATGCTACACCAATACAGCTTATTTCAGATTTTGTCCAAAACGTAAAAAAATATATAATAAACAGGAAATAAAGCTTGTTTTTTTTTTTGTGGTATAAAAGAGGTCCACTCCTTTCATCAACCACAGAGCTCCGAATTATTGTATATAGACTGTGCCACTGCTCTGAAGAAATGTTCGTGTGGAAAGATGAGTACCTTGAGAGTATTAAGAACAGTTTTAGGAACTTTGAAAACAGTAATAAAACAACATAAATCATCATAATTGAAATTTTATTTCTTTTTTTTTTTTTTGTCTTTGCCAGCCTCAGGTTCGGAGAGCGAAGCCTCCCCAGAGAAGCGGGTGCGTGTCGGCGAGTCCTCTGAAGAATCTCAGCGAGGGCCCAAGCAGAAGAACCGCAGGCGTTGCCATCGCTGCCAAACCAAACTCGAGCTTGTACAGCAGGAGCTGGGCTCGTGCCGCTGTGGTCAGTGTTCGCTTTCTGACATTATGAAATGCGTTGTCCTGTTGCACCTTCTAGCAACCTAGCCGGGCTCTGGCCAACCGCATTCTTTCCGATGTGAACCGACACCCCTGGTTGCCCCGCCCCCTTCCACGTCAAAATCTATCCACGTGCATTCGATGTTGCTAACATTAGACAATTAAGTAGCTAACATCAGTTAACTATATGTATTTATTTGTTTATTTATTAGGGCACTGAAGAATAGAAAAAGGCAGACATTTTTCCCCCCTTCAAGCACATTTATATGAATATTACGCAGTCAATTCACCGAGCTGTAGAAGGTTAATCATGAGATAAGCGGTTAAATAAATTTGCACATTTACCATCATGTTTCAGTAGACGATGTCATTACCGGTTTGAATTGTAGCCTATTAAACAGCGTTCCCAGTGCTAGTGAGCAGCGGCAGCCATCACTTTAATGGCATATCCTGCCGTTTTGCTAATGCTCTTACACTGATCCTTCATCAGTTCAGGTCTGAGTGGAGATTATCTCTCTATGCTCTTTCGATGAAATGACTCCTATTGTTAGTCAGCGCTCCTCAGCCGCCTCTTTTATCTCCATAATGGCTCTTTTATCTCCAGAAGAGTGCGCGCGTGTGGGTATGGGCTCCGTGTGTGTATACTGGTGCTGTTCCAGCTGCATTGCCACACAGCCCATAATTGCGAAGCTTTAATTGAAGCATGCTGAGCTTTTAATCATCACTCACTCTCGTTAAGAACAGCGCACATATTAAGTGTGATAAGCTCCTTAACAAGCCCGTGTGTGTAACGAGTCTCGGCTCTAAGTGGATTGTTTCACACTTTCACATACTCTTTTGTAAATATGCTCCTGTGTGTGTTTATTTTTTTTTAGGATACGTATTCTGCATGCTGCACCGGCTGCCCGAGCAGCACGACTGCCTGTTCGACCACTTGGGTCGCGGGAGAGAGGAAGCCGTGCTTAAGATGGTCAAGCTGGACCGTAAGGTGGGCCGATCCTGCCAGCGCATCGGAGAGGAATGTTCCTGAACACACACACACACAGACACACACACACACACACACACACACACACACACACGCACAAAAACACTCACACACCTGCATACACAAACACCCCAATACTGTATACTCCCCTTCCAGTCTCACTTCCCCTGATTCAACTGAGGCCAGTGGTGCTTAGATCCTCAGTGCTGAACAATGTAACACACACCCCACTCACTTAGCACTGTTCCCACACACACACACACACACACACACACACGCACACACGCAATCTCCTGGCCGTGACACTCCTCACAACTGTCTTAATCTCCTTCCTGTGGATCTTGTTTGAAGAACACCATCTCAAAACAAAGAAAGGAGAATCATCTACTGGCGTTTTTGGCATGCTGCCATCATCTCTGTTTTTTCCCCTCTCCCTCTGCCAGTTTCGATTTGACAGTCCATCATAATTAAAAAAAAATAATCACCTGCTGTTATTTCAATTTAGGCTTTCAAGTATAGGTCACTAGGTCAGGGGTCATTCCCAACATGAAAACCTCCATCAGGCCACAAAGCTGAGGAAAGCATGATCTGTGATCAGGACCGACCTTTGACCTCCTGAGAGGAATCGGGTTCCACCTCCTAACCTCCCGACACCCTGACCTCCTTCCGAGAATTTTTTTTCTTTTGCCTCCAGACGCTGTTATTGATATTAAACCTGAATTCACGACTTCTTCACACTTCCTTCAGTGGATTGGAAACGGAGTCTGACGTGGATCTCTCACCCTCACGTCCTTCGTTGGCCTTGGAGATGCCCTCTGCTGTCACTTTAGAGGCAGCGCTATGCCTCTATTTCTCACACTCATTCCTCCGCGCGCGCACACACGCATAGTCATACATACACATGAGTTGTTTTGATATATTATGTTCATATACACACAACCCACATGTGGTCTGTGTGTGCCCAGCACATGGACAGAAGCTAAATCGGTACCCTTCGGACCGGGTTCATTAGGGATTGTGCGCCCCAGGGCTTTATGGGAACTGTAGTTCAGGTCTACATACACTTCTGTATACTTACAGCTCCAGTCAGACCCAATATGATGTATTTAGTGACACTCTGCCTCCAGAAAGCTACAGTTCTCAAAATGATTCTTTCCTCCTTTCACTTCTTTCTCCCCTCACCATCCCTGCGTTCTGGCCCTCCTTTTCATTCATCCTTCACTTTTCTTCTCACTTCCAGTTTTGCCCCCCCCCCCCCCCCCCCCCCCCCAAACACACGGTTGTCTCGTTTGTCATGTTTTCCAAGTGGCTTTAGGAGGGACTAGGTTTTGAAGATTGGAGGCAGAGTGCTGAATATACCGAATATTTTAATTTTTTTAAAAATTTTTTTTTTTTTTTTTTAACTTTAAACCGTTTTTTTTTTTCTGTTGAAACGACGGAGCTGAAGACAATAAGTGAATATCCTGTATCTTAAAGAAATCCTTATTTAACCATCTTTGTGTTTCTGATTAACTCGCACTAGCATAGAGCTGCGTTTCTTTTCCCTCTTTAGGTTAACATTGTTAAAGAGATAAAAAGCAGTATGGATAAGATAATTCTGTAGCCTTTCTTTGGGTTTATTTGTTTTTTTTTTTTTTTTTTTCTTTTTCCTCCTTTCCTTCTTTTTGCTGAAAAAGAATAAACTGGATTAGTGAAGCGTGTTGTGGTTTTCTGGTGCTTTTAAATCTTTGAGCAGAAAGCTGTGTGTGTGAGTGTGAGAGAGTGCGCGTGGGTGAGTGGAGTGCAAATCTGAGTGTGTATGTTCCTTAAAAGACTTCACAGTGTCATTTATTTATTTCTTATTCATTTCTATTCAAAATGAAGTAACCTGATAGTGTTAATATTTTGAGAAGACCAGGCCGCTGTTAAACTCTTTCAAACAAGTGTTTCAGATGGAAATGAGAGATTCCAGTTTTATCAGACGTTCACACAAGATTAAAGCATACCTTTCATGCTTTAATCTGTCTCCAGAAAAATCATTTCGTTCATCTTATTCCAGCAGCTTTATGATCCGTTTCAGTATTTACTGCAGTTCTTTTCAGACCTTTCCACTGGACTGTTTTACGGGGTCATATCTGGGCAACAAATCTGTGAATCTGCATTTTGGTATTTCCACTGACAAGTGATCACGCCATAAGTAATTATCCTTGCTGAATTTGTTTTTGGCCAAGATACCAAGAGTACTGAAGAAGGATATGTGCATAGCAAATTGCTGGAGATTGTGCAGGCCAATGGTTGGACAAATGCAATGAACACAGAATCATTGCAAGTCAAGCAGCTGCCATTTTGAACAATCACCTATTAGCTGGAATCATTTTTCTCCCAAACTGTACAGAAATGCAATCTTCAGTTTTAGCGACTCATTACATTCCCGGCAGAAGACCCGGAAAGTTCTGTTTAATTGGCTCGTGTGGTGCAAGAGCAGAGCCGAGATCTGGAGACCAGTCTATGAAATGCCAATCATTTGAATATTTAATGAATCAGTGAGTATGCATGGCGTCATCCAATCACAGAGCACCGAGTGCCAAACCTGTTGCGTTATGTATATATAAATATGTGTGTGTGTATATATATATGTGTTTGTGTATACATAATTCAGTGCATGAAAGTGTTGTTTGGGGGTTTGCCTCCTTTGTTTCAGCCGTCTGAAGCTAGTGACATGGAGATGTGTGGTGTTGATGCTTCATGCCCCACTTCTACCTTCGTTGGAAGTAGAACAAGTGGAAGAAAATGAAAGCTCGCTCCTCTTCAAATGAGGGTTCTGGCAAAGATAAACACATCACCCAGTGTCTCAGGAGATCATTCTGCACACCGAGCCGAGCCAGGGAGTACACGCATCAACCACACACACAGGCAGATGGACTAAAATATTCATTAATTATTTGCACTCGTACAACAGATAAGCAGTATCTGCTCACTTTGAACCGACCCATACACAGCTTGCATACGCCTCTCATACCCAATTTGTAGTGTTACAACCTGGAACTGAAATGTGCTTAATTGGGATTGTGCCTCATGAATCTGCACAGAATAGCCCATAATGTTGAAGTAGAATGAACTACTAATATTATTTACAAATTAAAACTCCACCCTTGAGCACTTAGTTATTTACTAATCCCCTCTTTACTGACCGGTCACTGACTGTTGATGGACAGAGTCATGGTGGTCCCGTATTCTTTCCACGTTCTAATAGTAGATTTAACGGTGCTGCACAGGCTGTTCAAAATGTGTAACGCAATGCCACTTTTGGTATTTGTTTATTCAGCGCATCATATATTTATATTTAAATGGAAATTGGCGTTGCCTATACCAGTGTGGTCTAATGAGCATGAGTTTTGTTTGTCCTGCGAGCTTTCGTGTTCAAGCCTCACATCAAAGTAAAAGCCTCCTGCTTCTCTCGTGTGACTTTCTTGTTGCTTCCTGTAGGATTTAGTCTCAAATAGATGCCAGTTCTGGCAAGCTTTCTTAAAAGGGAAAAAAAAGAGAGAAAGAAAAGAAAATTGTCCACCTGCTGTTTGTATTTGTATTGGTTTAGAAGGCATTCTCTGTTCAGTCGAAATAATGCATTTGGTTACATCTCTAGTTCAAAGTTTGGGATTTTTATTTATTTATTTTTTTTAACCAAACCCTAATTCATACTTTTCCAGAACGTTGTCATTGACATTAACTTGCTTTGACATCTGCTCAGTCTCGATGATGACGTTAGATCAGGTAGTTCAGGCTTGAACAAACTCTGGGGCCTCCCAGTTACAGGTGTATAAACTCAGAGATCACGTGACACTAAATTCACGTACGTTTACTCTACTAAACTAATTATGCGACTTCTGACAGCAACTGGTTATGTGAATACTTCAGACTACTACTACTATAGTGATTTTTCCTAGCACTATGGTTTAACCCAGTTTAGTCCATTTCGGTTCCACACCACAAAATGTGGAAAAGGTCATACTTCTCGTAAACACTTGAGCAAGCTGTAAGTGCAGGATGTTTGAGTCACAGGCAGCATTGTAATTCATGTAACACAGAGATAGTGCCAGGACTGCTCAGATATTTGCCTGGAACGTAAGCTGCCAAATGATTCTCTGATGTGTGCTGGATTTTGGCTTCAGATAGTGAATAATGAGAATTAGCTATAAAAAGATTCAAAACAAAACAACATTCAAACAGATGAACAACAGCAGGATAGACCTGATAGGAGTGAAGCAGGCGAGTGCGTTGTGTCTGATAATGGGATCCTGAGTTTCCAGTTCCTGAGAATATAACAATTTTGATTGTGGTTTATTGGCAGCACGTTGGCACAGCTAATAGTGTTTCCACCTCACAGCTTAAGAATCACCGTTTTGATCCTGAGCTCAGGTTACAGTCTGTGTGGAGGTTCTCATGTTTTCCCCATGTCCTCCTGGGTTTCCTCCAGGTTCTCCTGTTTGTTCTCACTTCCCATCCACCGTGACCACGACCAGGATAAATCACTTAATGAAGATGCTTGATTTTGTTTTAAGGTCAGAGACAGAAACATTGAACATTCAGTGCCCGAAGTCAATAGAAAGGAAATCACTTCATCCATGTTTACTATGCTCACTACTGATGTTAAGTGTGTTCCTGTTTTAAAATCTGTTCCTTGTTGTACGTTCCCCCTCTGCCCTAAAAAGAGTATTGAAACAGGGCATTGGGACTTGCTGTTTAAGAAAATAGGTAGAATTAGAATATTAGAGTTACTATTCATATTTTCTCAGTGTTTCTTCTGGTTCAGGCCACGCCCACTCCGGATACAGATACGGATATTAGGAGCGCTAAATGCATACAGATAGTGCCATTGAAATACCTGACTGTGTACATTAGATTAGTCTCGCTCTAATAATTACAAACATTGCAGTATAGGAATCAAATATCCTGTAACAAAATAAAAATGTAACGTGTATCAATATTGAGACTAATGCTATTACAGTCCAGCCTCAATTCCTACTAGAAACAAGCGAATAGTTCCATTATCCATGCAAATATGATCTGGCTACCGGATCTCCTTTCAGCGTTCAACAGCACTCTCCTAATGCGTCTCTTATCGACCAATTAGTCTAATATTTCTCCACTCCTTCTCCAAGTCTGTTGCTGCAACAGAACAATTTGCACCAGCTGACGGTAAGAGAGAACTGAATTAGCGGTTCAAGTGTTGGAGATGAGGTGTGTCTGTGCGAGTGTGTGTATCAGCGTTTGCATTGCTCCACTGAATGTGCTTAATAGCAACTGTGATTGCCAGTAGATGACATTCTAGTGGTGCAATGATTCATTTGTTAATGTAATGGAAGTCAGATATCTGAGTGAGACAGGAGAGATCATGAGGCGTCTGAAAAGATTGGTCGTAATTATCCCTAAGAGCCGGGCTGGAATTACAAACGCATCAATGTGTTAATACTTACAGGCTCCACTTAGTGTTTAATCAGGGCTCGATTATGGACTGTTAGTGTTCACAATCTTATTTTCCTCTCACCTGCTTTAGGAAGGGGCTACTCGATCTGGCTTCTTCTTTCTGTCTGTTTGAACTTCTTCATTTTTTTTTTATTTTTTATTTTTATTTTTTTTAAATAAACATATTCCATCATCATTTCTTTTACATTCGCACATATTCTTTTTTACTTTCTCGTTCCTGTCTGCCATTTGCATGCCTGGGCTTTTTTTTTTTTTTTTTTTTTTTTTTTTTTTTTTTTTTTTTTTTTTTTTTTTTTTTTTTTCTTTT
>CM040977.1:28488982-28501682 GCA_022985145.1 Pangasius djambal
TTCAGGAGAACATGAATAGCACAAGCTCTGCAGGTGTTTTTTTTTTTTTTTTTTTACATCAAGGTTACATGATTTCTTTGATTTTGCTCTATTATATAGACAGCAATGTATACCTTCAGTGTGTTCTAACTACTTTGGTGCCAGTGACATTTCCTCCAATCCATTCAACTCTAACTTCTAAAAAGAACATTTAAGGTACCCACTACTTTGGAAAGAGTATGTAGAAATTTATGAATAGCCTATAGTGCACCCAATTAATTCAATCTCCTCTTTTTTTTTTTTTTTCCTTATCCAGCAGTGCCATTACTATTCAGCAGGTGTACACCTGTTTTCGGAGGTGAATGCTTAAATCAGCATATCGGCAGCTATTAATGATCTCTTCTGCCTTGTCGATGGGGTGTGTGATGTATGTGGGGATCCTGAACCTAGAAATGAAGCCGCAGTCCCCGTTACCTCATATAAAGTCGAGAATTAGTCCGTCTCGCTCCCTCTTTGTATCATTTGACCTTTCCAAAAAAGGTGCTGACTGTCAGGTTCTACTGATGGCTCGGAGATACACCAATGGAGTGGATGAATTTTTAATGATCATAGGGTGATTTTGTTCGCCTGTAGCTCTTGCGAGGAGTGAAGTCTCATAAGAGTGTGTGGAAACGAGCGATGAATAACGATGAAAAATTCGTACCAGAGGAGGAGAAGATGTTGTCCTTTAGTTCTTCAGTAGCACTACAGACGTGGGCTGAGATCTTAAGCCAGTTTTACACAGCGGTCTTTTAAAATCATTACGTGTCTCGCTGTGCGAGATGATCCCAATAAACTCTTGGCTGAATTCTGTGCGATACCGTGTTCTCCATGACAGATCATACAGTGAAGATGTGCTTAACGATAAACCTGCGATCTGCTTACATTAGCGAACGGTGCGAGCCAGTCTTGTGCGGAAAATGGGAGTAAACTCTTTCGAAGCGAGTTTGAGTATTTGTAGCTGTCTCATAAGGATTGTGTTATTCTTTACTAGCAAGGTTTTTGTGACCAGCTTCAAATTCATGGTCTACATGGTCTTCCCAGCAAGGAAGCGAACTCGACAGTTCTCCTGAGTCTTTGAAAATAATTAAGATATTAAGTGTTTCTTTAAAAGCAGGTTGACATTATTAGTGTTTGGGGCGCAATTATTTTTATTGGCCTGTTATTGTTATTATTATTGTTGTTGTTGTTGTTGTTGTTTTTTCCCCCATGACTGTCGTATTATTTAGCTAGCGTGACCCACTAATCAATGGTGTGTGTTTTTATTTCACTGACTCATTTGTTAACCAACAGTCCTCCTCCTGCCCATTACCTCTGCTCTAATCTATTCTCTGAAAGATGGAGAAAGAAAGACATCTGTATATCAGGTCTGCAAGGTTCCGCATTAACACCTAGTGATATTCTGCAGCTTTTTCCTGTGAGAGACAGAGACTCCTCATTAAAAAAAAAAAAAAAAAAAAAAATCTTTAGCTAAGGTGGGTGTTAAGTGTCCATTGGCCAGGAAAATCAATAATGGCAGCCACCCAGACAGAAGCAAGGATGATGAGGGAGACAAAAAGAGCGGTGGAATTCCAATGTGTCTCTGCATAAGTGATGGAGCTCTGGATCGAGATCACAAAGGACATTTAAAGGACATGATGGGAAGAAAAAGTTAAGACAATCCCCAAACACCAATACAGTGCTTCTAATCATAAAAGGCTAAAATGGAGTATAAAAGGTATAAACGTTGGCTCCGGAGACTTCTTGACAGAGAGTAGTTTGTCCTCAAGGTATGCATCAGGGCCGGGATCCTGCAGGACCCAATAAACAAGTCCCGGGAGATGGCGGGTTATTACTATCACGTGGGCGGGAGCAGGCTGTCAGATGTGACGCTAGGAGGACCAAAAAAAAAAAAAAAAAGGAAGCGGTTGCTTACGTCCCCCAAGCCACCAAGAATACAGGACTTTAAAATTGTAGGTTCAGTAACAGCCCTGTTGATTAACATAGGAGTATTGGATGCAGCGGGTTTACGCATTTCTGTGTTTATGCCTTTCATAAACTTACTTTCTGATTATTCTGATTCTGATTCATCAGTAGGGGTGGAAAATACTTGAGTAATTGTACTTCGTTACTACTATATACTTAAGTATTATTTTTGGCATATTTATACTTTATTTAAATATGATTAAAACTGAATACTTGTACTCTTAATTACATTTCCAAGAAAAAAATAAAAACATTTTTTACCTTTTTATTTAGACCTAAAAATTACTTATTACAAATAATAAGCTCTCCTCTCTCGTCTAGCCAATGACCTGAGTGCTATACATAAATAAAATGGCCTCAGTTTATCCAGTCATTTCAGTTTAGCATCCAATTAATGTAGAAAAAAACTCTCAAGAATCGTGCCAGAGACCTTCTCAGTAAGGGCTATCGCTATCCATGTGCGTCTGAAGATGGATAAGCCACTGGACTACAGTGTAGAGCTTGAGGATGAGCTCCCCTGGCCCTATGTCACTAAAATGTTTCAGTATGCTGGAGGAAAGAAAAGATTCACATAAAATGACTTGGCCTGTTTGCTTTGCTCATGCCAGATTAGAGTAGAATCTCTTCCAGTAGCTAATGTAATTGGCTAGATAACTTTCACTTCCTTTCACTTGTGTACATTTTTTGGCTGGATACTCCCATCTTTAGTAAGATTTTGAAGTATAATTTCTCAGTACGTTGTCTACCCCTTTGTCCATCTTCAGAAAAAAAAGTTTTATCCTGATCAGGGTTCCTGTGGATTAAATTACTGATTTGTTTATATTTTGGGAAATATGTTGTACGCGCGTACAGACAAAAATAAGCCGGTGGGATTGGTAAGAATTCCTTCGGAAGTAGGCAGGACTGGGATTAAAAAAGTCTTACACACACCTGTAGTTAGTCCTGTAGACCCTTGGTCTTACAAAAGTTAGTCCTATTAAATTACATTTAACAAATTTTCACTGAAAAGACTGAATTGTTTGCTCACATTTGAGAAAGTGTGTGCATATTTAATGCTTCTTTATTATGTTAAATACGCCTCTTGGCATTGGCTATCAGAGAACACCAGGTATTTCAATTCCAAACACAACCCTATATGTAGCTATGTATAGCTGTTGAAACTGCTAAGTCATGTTATGCGAGATTTTTGTTTGCAAAATGACATTCATAATAGTGGAATTTGCCGTAGATTATTCGTCATAGAATAGATTTAGCACGAATGCACATGAATTCTCATTGTAGAACTGTAGCACTACTGCTTTGGCTGCGATGACCTCTGAAAAGGTTGTCCTTTTGTATTGCAGCTCACTAATTTTAGCAGCGCACAGAAATGGGTTTTATATAACACTTCCTGACCTGAATATGAATTATTCTGTAAAAAAAAAAAAAGAGACACTATGGAATGCAAGTGGTGGGTGTTTTGGGGTGGGGCCAAAAAAAAACAAAACAAAAAAAAACCTAGAAGCGTTTAAATTTTACGTACAGCTAATTTAGGACAGTAGTAGCCGTAGTCAAAATGGACTTCATCACCATTGTTTTGGTTCTGACTTAGTCAACATTGTTTCTCAAGGCATGCGAATTAAAAAAAAAATGCATGTGACTAGAGTTTGAGTGAGGGATCATACCCTTCTTCTGTTTTCTTTAATCTCCATTTTTTATCCTCACACTCTTCATGAGAGAGTACTTGCTTTAGTCATTGCTATGAAGAGCTCAAACAAACATGTAGCAGAATATTACCTTGATGGTAAGTGCGGGACTCTTCAGTCTTTTGACATCACTTGGTCTCTCTCTCTCTCTCTCTCTCTCTCTCTCTCTGTGCTAATGGATTCATGTGTCACTCATGCCCAAGCTGCTCTCAACCACTAGCCCTTGTAAAAACCTTGTGAACATTAATGACCCCATAACACCTAGCTGGGTGTGTATGTGCACACGTGCATGTGTTTGTGTACATGTGTTTTAATGTTCTCGTCTTCTCAGCTGCCAGCTGCGACTTGGCAAATGGAAATCTGTCTGCTGGAATTATTCGCATCTGCCCATCTCTCCCTCTCATTTGAGAGGGTCGTGAGGGATCTCGTGTGTCTGTGTGTAATATATTTGTGTTTGTGTTGTAACACGAGATGCCCCAGATTCCCACCTTGCGTAGTGTAATGGTAGGTGTCTGAATATGTAATGATTTAAAATGACCCCTGCATCGTGTGTGAGCTCCTTCCCATCTAAAGCTGCATTCATATGTCAGAGGCTGTTCTCTGGCAGTACAATCTCTAAGCTCTGCTGGATTCCATTACCACACTACAGATATCATTTCCTACTGACACACAGTGTGATCATCTCTTCTGCACCATCTCTAGCTCGCACACACACACGAGAAGAACTTACTAATTGCTGTATTCTCACATTTCAAGCAACTAGCAAACAGTGTTGGCAGGAGGAAGTAAGGTTTATCCATTTGCACGGAAAGGAAATGTTTGACACACTGAATGCTAATTGCACAATTCATCTACACAACATGCTGGCAAGTTGTGAGACTGATAACATGCAGACTGAGTCAACTACCTGGAAATCTGTAGATAATAATAAAGATTAAAAACTGTTCAAATGGGGTGGCGGACCGGGAAAACACATCAGATTATGGCAAACACCCAAAAATGAGGATGAGATTTGACCAGAATGGTTTTTAAAAAAAATGGCCTTTCTGCCTATAATATACTTTGACACTTTAGAAAAAGAAAAATATATTTCGCCAAAAATGATATGCTATTAATTTTGTAAACCTTCTGCAAAAATCAGGTTATCTGAACAACGAGCCGGTTTAAACCCGGCTAAAGAGGTATAAAGTAGGTATAAAGAAAGATATCATTTTCATAGGCATATTTATTTATTCATATTTTATTTATCACATGTTAAATGCAGCTGCTTTTAGACAAACCAGTGTAATTTTCTGAAGGTAAAAAGGAATCTTGTGCTGTCTATCATCTATGTGCAGCAAGGAAAGTGAGGAGCACAGCACAAACCCATTAACATATTATGTTACTCTTGAATTAATCTTATTTTGTTATGTTTGCAATGTATGTTTCAGAAATATAATCACCAATAAAAGGCAGGCTGGCCCTTAGATTGAACCTGGTCAGATTGTTTTCTGCCTGGGGAAATCTTTTGGGCTGAAAGTAGTCATTTTCTTTAGAAGAAGTAATGGAGTAAAAGTTAAAATCACCAAGTACGTTATTAAGAACACGATACTAATACTGGGAAGAGCCTCTCTTTGCTCTCAGAGCAGCCTCAGTTCTTCATGGCATGTATTCCACAAGATGCTGGAAACATTCCTTTGAGATCACCTCCACCAGCCTGGACTGTTGACACAAGACAGGTTGGGTCCATGGATTCACGCTGTTTAGTGCCAAATTCTGACCCTGCCATCTGTGTGGCTTCATCAGACCAGGCTACGTTTTGGTGAGCCTGTGCCAACTGCAGCCTCAGCTTTCTGTTCTCAGCTGACGTGGTCTTCTGCTGTTGTAGCCCATCCACCTGAAGGTTCGACGTGTCGTGCATTCTGAGATGCTTTTCCGCTCACCACAATTGTACAGAGTGGTTATCTGAGTTACTGTAGCCTTTCTATCAGCTCGAACCAGTCTGGCCATTCTCCACTGACCTCTCTCATCAACAAGGTGTTTCCGTCACAGAACTGCTGCTCACTGGATGTTTTTTCTTTATTGCACCACTCTGAGTAAACTCTAGAGACTAGTTTCTTGTGATCAGAAATTGTATAAGATTGGACTTAAAAGTTTATGTTTTAAAATATTTTATTTGGGTACTGGATGGCTTCTGCTTTGTTCTAGACTGCTTGGTCCCTCAAATCCAGGTACATTGTTGTAGATGTGTGAGGAATTAAATCGAGAGATGGGAATTTATAAAACGTTAGCTAGTAGATGTAGCCTTTGTCCCTACTTTTCTTAGGGCTCGAAGCAGTTGAAGTTGCAAACAGGGCCATGCAGTGGTAGAGACACCATTTGTATGTTATTAAAGAAGTACTGAGAACAAACTCCTTTTGTCTGTTGAAAATTCCAGCATGATTATGCGGTTTCCCGCAATATTTTACTTAACATTATACTGAGTTTATAATTCAGTTCAGGTTTGGTAAATTAGGCCACACAAATATCTCTAAATTTGTGTCATTTATTTTTAAGACTTCCAAAAACCATGCCAGACTGAGACCAAGGAAGTGTGCATAAGAGAGACAGAGACTGTGTTTGGATTCCCCCCCGTAACCTTTCTAACAATAGCGAGATGTCTCTTCTCACTTCCCAGTTCTAACTGGGACATGACATCTAACTGGAATAATATTATTGGCTGTAGGCCTACTCTTCTCCTCTCCAGAGGATTGAAAGAATGTAGCAGAAAAATAGTGCATGCATACGGTGTATGTGTGTGAGAGGGAAATAAAGAAAGAGGTGCTCTGGTATCCAGTTGTAATCTCCTTTTCTAAAGCAAGGCAATGAGGGCATTAGTCACCCTCCAGCTCACAGTGAGTGGATTTGAAACACTACCTGTCCCACCACCTGGCTCTTCCCGCAGTACAGCGGGGTCATGTGCATGAAGGTGGAATCGGTTATGCAGCCAGGCAACACTTCACTACAGCTAGCACCCTGCAGGGTGTCTGATTGATTTTTGTCGTATCTCTGCCTAACCCTCTGCCAAACTTTGCCAGAGCAGGTTGGGTCATGCTGGTCAAATGTTAAATTAAATTCATGTTTAAGGGACCCCATTTCAGGGTCCTGATTAGTAAATGCTATAGCACCAAAAGGGCACCCAAAAGGACTACCAGGGAATTGTAGAACAGAATGTACTGGTATTTGTTTCTTTAAAGATGTCTCTCATCAGTTTGTCAAACCTTTATCCCTGTGTCCCCTGAACCCCTGTAACAAGAAGTGGCAAACACCATTGTTCTACAGATTTGACAGGCAGCAGTTGTAATCAGCAGAATACCTTTACTCCAGTAAATATTTTGTGTATTTGAATTGATGAACTCAGAGATTCAGGATCTTTCTTTCCAAAGAATGCCCACTGCCTACTTAATGACTGAACCAATCAGTTATAATAAAACATTAATTCATGATGCACGACCTGGGCTGCAGTTGTGGTGCTTGGTCTCCTCATCTTCTCATTTTTTTGGGAACACTCATCCACTTACTTGGCTTTTCTTATCACTGTTATGCAGACAAGACTTCAGTTCAACTTGCATTTCCCTCCTAAGGCTGCTCAGTCCTACACATTTCAGCATGGTTTACAGATATCTCAGCCTGGATGAAATATTTTCACCTCCATCTGAGCTTTTTAAGGATAGAGCTGCTTGTAACCCTAGCAAATTCCTCAATTCAACACGACGTCACTGTCCAGCTTAACTCATATGTGCTACTCCCATCGAGACGCACCAACCCTAACTAACCCTAACTCTACATAACCGTCGACAATCTGCAGGCCATAACAGGAAGATTGGACAGTACTTCTCAGATTATACAGCACATATCCTCATTCAAGGTACACTGTAAAGCCAAAGGTTTGTGGACACCTGACCATCACAACCATATGTGTTTTTTTGAACACCCATTTTGCTGTTATAATAACCTCCACTCTTTTGGGAAGGCTTTCCAGTAGATTTTGGAGCGTGGCTGTGGGGATTTGCCCATTCAGCCACAAGAACGTTTGTGATGTCAGGCACTGATGTCAGGCGAGAAAGGATGTTCATCCCAAAGGTGTTCAGTGGGGTTGTGGTCAGGGCTCTGTGCAGGCCACTCAAGTTCTTCTACTCCAATATTGGCAAACCATGTCTACATGGACCTCGCTTAGTGCACAGCTGCATTGTCATGCTGGAACAGGTTTGGGCCTCTTAGTTCCAGTGAAGGGCGAATTGTAATTCTATAGCATGCAACGACATTCTATACAATTGTGTGCTTCCAGCTTTGTGGCAACAGTTGGGGAAGAGCTACATATGGATGTGATGGTCAGGTGTCTACAAACTTTTGGCCATATAGTGTACAAAGTCTGTTAACTCATGGTTCTGTGATGGGGGAAAAATCCAACCAACTTTACTGACACAAAACGTTCTTGGTTTTGGATAAAAGGATCTACATAAATTAATAAATAAGTAATGAATAAGTTCATTAAATATATAAATTAATGTGTCACTACCATTCAGCAAACTTGGGTCTACAGTATTTCTAGTTTCTATCCGTCGCAGCCCTTGTGGCTGTAATTTATTAGAAGAAAAAAAAAACATGACAAACCATTAATTTATTTCCTCTGAGACAAGAAGACCACTGCAGACACACATCCTTTTAACTTTTCCCTTAATGACTACTCTTTAAGGACCATGGCTGACTAATTGGCTACTTTTGAGAAAATGCCAGCCACGCATCCATGGCTCAGTCAATTTGTCAATGCAGGATATTAAATTATAGCAACTCTAATATGAGCTTGTGTTATAGACTAGGGTTTGACTACATAGAGGACATTTTTCATTCAGTGCAGTCATTTATTTATTTATCCAGTTATTATCTGTGCTGAGTTTTGCATGTTTTCCAGCTTTCTCCCATGTCCCAGAAGCATGCCAGCTGGTGGACTGGCTACTCTAAATTGCACCTAGATGTGAAGTAATGTGTGAATGAATGTCTTTCCTATAAACATGTTGCCTGCGCATGTGCGTTTGTGTAGTCAAGTGTTGTTTCACTATACCAAACGGAAGTCATTTGGCTTGCATCTAATGTGTCAACTGTTGGCTTTCTAATTACACTTAATGCCTGACAAAACCCCAGCTGAGGTAATCTGTAATGGAGAAATTGGTGGTTGCTGCTAATTGTGCATTACATTAGCGTAACACATTACATGATCCTAATGTAGGGGCGATTTGCCTCAGCCTGTTAGTGCTTCATTGCTTATTAACACTTACAGACACAGTTTCCTCAAGCATATCCCCTGCTAAATTATCAGAGCACAGGAATTGCTTTATGATATAAGTGGCTTTTTGCATCCAATCCAATTATGGTTCGTGAACAAAATATCCGCATGCTGGTACAGGCTGTGAAAATGTGTTTATGAGAGAAGCAGGCCAATATTAGAGCTGTTAATTGATCCTGTTCTTCTCATAAGCATCGTTTAAAGTAACTTTATCTGACATTATTGTTTAGTTAAACCTAAAAAAAAAAAAAACATTGGTGTCTCATTTGAAATGCAACTAGATTTCGTGAAGAAAAAAAGAATAGCTGAAATAAGGCTTTCATAACACACTTTTTTTTTTTTTTTTTGTATTACTGTAATTCTTTTCCAATTTAACATAATATACAGTATGCCATTTATTTATTACATTCTGCAGTACTTCCTAAAATAATTTTTGGTGTCATTTTAAAATAATAAATTAATGATAACAAAACCAAAGGATTTGACTTGAAGTATTCCAAAGCCAGGGTTCAACACACAATATACAGGATTTACTTTTCATGGCAGTTCATAGGCTAGTTATTTCTTTAATACTATAGTGGTTTCCAATTTCATAATTTTTATTTATTATAACGGAAAGCAACTACCTATTGTTTCAAATATACTATTACCAATATGAACCAGATAGAATTACTTTGTATATTTTTACTAACAGGAACATTTGCAAAGTCGTGTTTGCTTTTAATTATAGAGGTGCCAACATTTAGCAGTAGCATTTGGGATTTTTGACTTCTCGATACAGTGATACGGGACGTACCTGAAAACTATGCTTTTCTGCTTTCTCAGCTCTAGCAGCAGTCAGACCTAGCATGAAAAAAAAATAAAAGTAAAATGAAATGCATAGCTGGTGAAAAAGCCAATTCACTAAAGAGGAATGGATGCTCTGCATGAACGTCATGCATTTCTTCCAGAAGAGCTGCTTATTACTAAGCAGTGCACAACAGATTTCGCCTCACAGCTTTCCAAGTTTGTTTACTGCTTCTTGCCGCATGTGGGGGGGGGGGGAAAGTAGCTAGCTACTGTTACCTCTACATTGTCTCCAAAATGACATTGCGCCAGGACTGGCTGTGATCGTCTGGTTATGAGTCGGCTGCGAGGAAAAATCCAGCAGCGGTTACTTAACATTCTTCAGAGCTAACGTTGCTGATGCATACAACTTTTTGTGGTAAAATTCCTTTTTTTTTCTCTCTCTCTCTCTCTGCCCGCTACAATTTTCTTGTTAGCAAGGACGGCATCTGCTTGATCACCAATACTGGTGTTAATATTGTGTGTATAGTTATCAGAAAAGGAAAAGTGAGTCTGCTGTCCAAAACAAGCAGCAGTGAGAGCAATACAAAAGAAAGCACAGGGAAAAGATGACGATCTTAAATTTCATGCATTTGAATCAATGAATGTGACCCAAAACCTTCACAATGTAGATGCCCAGCTATGAATTTATAAATGGAAGCAGAAACTGAGGAAAAACTCAGATTTAAATGCAGAGCCATTGTTCACATACTGCCCTTTCTTATAGTTCTTTTTTTTTTTTTTTTTTTTTTCTCACACACATCCAAAATCAGTCAAGAAAAGATGTTAATGGTTGAACTATTAATAAATCAATCATTTGCTCGGCAAATTGCCATTACAGCTTTTCTGAAAACAGGCAGTGTTTGAGTCGGTGTCCAGGAAGAAAAGGCATGCAGGTATTGAATCTGCACCTAATGCTTTTTCAATGGGGTAGAAGTAGCATCGGTCCAGGGGGAAGCCTCTGTAACCTGGCAACAGTGGTCCAGAGAAACTAGTGCAGAAGGGCGGAAAGGTGAATTTTGTGGAGACAGCACAAGTGCAACACGATCTGATCTGCTGAGCCTTTTTAATCAGAAGCTAGACAGTCCTGCCAAACTCCACTTTAATTGCATCAAGTCAAAGAACGACAGACTCCAGGAGACAGTGTAGAGAAATAGGGGTTTTTGGTTAAGGTTTTTCAGAAAGTATTCAAATGAATTCAGACTGTTAAGTCAAATGCCATCAGACGAATGAAGCACAGTCGTTTGATTCTGACGGAAGCAGGAAACAGTCCACGCACGTCTGACTGCTTATGGACCTGTTCCACAGTGTAGCAAATTAACAGCGATCCCACATTTGCGTGCTATTTCCACCACCGAACATAAGTACGTGCGCTGAATCCGGTTACCTTTCTTGCTCGAGTACCATGCGAGCCGAGCCAGGAGCTAGAAACAGTGAATGGTAAATAAATAGGCTACTCTTAAGAAGTAAATTTGAAGTACAGCTTCTAAATCATCAAGTAGAAAAGTCAAAACTCTTCAATTTACTTACAGTATGGAAGGAAGGAAGATTCAGGTCACGCGCTGATATTGGGTACTGGTGGTAAATGAGTGCTTCTTTAAACATTAGCTGAGACTGATTTACAACTATATTCCTAATCTCTTAAATGTTAGCCAGCATGAGGTTAACTCTGACCATACACACTAGCTGAATCCTAATAACTAGCTGTAGCAATACGAAATGCTTTGCTAAGTACAAAGCATACGCAGCAGCAGATAGATTACAGTGATTGGTACTACTGTTCTTGATGACTCGCTTGTCCAGTTTAGATTTGTTACGTTTTTAAATTGACTAAACGGACCTGGCAGTGAATGAAAAGTGGAAAGAGTTTTCTTTTGAAATGTAAGGCCAAACTTAATAGATCAGTGAAAATACTTAAACGGGATGGTCGTCTTTGGGGCCTGGTATAGTCATATCCTCACTTATTTTAAGATATGACGGGGCATGCTGTTATAATATAATAATGACGGTGTGATGTGAAGTTACAGTTACATCCTGAATTGTTTATTCTGCTAATACTAGAGCAATCTGCCAAATATTAACCTTTATTTAATCTATTAACGATTGACACATCACACTTTTTATATTTACACTTAATGTTGCGGAATATCCACAATACAATTTACCCCCCCCCCCCCCCCTCCTTTTTTCCTCTATCTTGAAGTTAATAGACAAAAAAAACGCAGCTGGTCATGTTGCAGAGAAACCGGAGTGCAAACTCCTCTGTCCTGAAGACTTTCCCATAGCGGAAAACTTACTGACTGTTACAAAGCACTCCCAATAGATGACGTGGAGTGTCCGTCGTACAAGTCCCTGTGTAAGTTGTAACTATAGAAATGATAGCCTACTTGAACGAGTGCATTATTAAAACCTGAGATTTGAATTATAGCCGAAATTACTGTCTGAGCTGCTGTTGTAAGAAAAAAAGGAATGAATGACCAATCGGATTCGAGAATTCGTGAGCGTTAATATGGTATACTTTTTAAAGCTAAAGGAAGCTTGGTACTTTTTTCTAACGCACTTTTTCTGAGAATCTACGTGTACAGATGTACAAGTACCAGTAACAAACTGGCTACAGTCTCAGGCAAGGCTGAAATTAAACATGCTCTTTGCATAATGATCCAATTAGTAGCTACAGCAAAATCGTCGGATAACACATTGCAGTGCATAAAATAGGGTTTTTGGGCAATATCAGCATAAATCCTCTTTAGTTAGTGACCATTTTGCATTGATAATAAGGGACAACACTAGGCATCCGAGCAGTCAGTTTATTCAAACATTGACTTGATATATTACTCCAAGCCTCCTGGAGGATTGCCCAAAGATGATTCACACTGGTTGGACACTTCTTACGGACATCACGGTC